>JALRMF010000236.1:0-76687 GCA_026120015.1 Dendrostoma leiphaemia
CCTACTATTTAGGAGCTCGTTTTTCCTTTGTCTTTTTCATACAATAGACTTACACAATATACCGTTCTCTATGACCAACGCCTCGCCCTGCTCGCCACAAGAGCGTATTTCAAGCCGCCTGAATCCAAGCCAGCTGCGCCGTAGGTGATTCTTGTTGCGCTTCACCGGTACACATACAGAGAATCCTGCGGGTCAAATTGTTACTGTGTAGCAAGCGCTTCGAGTGCCGAGGCCCTGTAGAAAGTGCCGGTACGTGGTAGAGTGATCTACATTGTATGCACGACTTGCAGGGAATCGATTCCGTCCCGGCGGTCACCAAGCGAGCATTGAGTAGCATTTGCAAGCACGGGAATGTTATGCCCATGCCTTCTGGCTCTCAACACTCACGGGAAGAAGGATTGAGGACGCTGTGAATTCGTAAATGATTGCCTAGGTACCTAGGTAAGCCATGGAACTCGGGATCAGATGAAGACTTGTTACCTCATGCAATTATCGCTCTGCTGAACCCATCATGAAATCCGAGTCGGTATAGGACGGATCGTGGCGCATACTCAAGCAAAGTGCAATACCACTCCGCCAACACTCGGTTTGGCGGGGAAGGGCTTGGGTTCAGCCAATGTAACTACAAGTCACACCTGGGACCAATTCATGTTGGGTTGAGCTCCAGGCTGAACATCCGTGAGCACATCACAATGGCTGACTTGCTCTTTTGTCAACATCAGCCACACGCCAAAACACGGATGGCGTCTTATAGTCGTCTTATAGTGATGGTGCCATCCTGAATGCGGCAAGTATAGCCAGTGTGCCGCTGATACCAGAGCCCTGGTCTATCAAGTGGGTAGCGCGGCGATTTGTGGGGGAGCCCTGAGATCGTCTCTAAAACCCCGCGCAGAACAGCGGGCTAGATAGCGATAGGCATGTACACGCAGGGCAGCTGAGGCTAACAATCAGCGGAAGACTAAGACCGTCGCAAATTGGAGGGACTCGAGTATCTTCCATTCGCCCTCAAGATAAGGCAATGAACGCCATTGAGGCGCTGCAGATTTGGTCGCCTGGGAGGCTTTTTACCTTTCCAGATGTCTTTTGCCCTCCGAGGACGAAAATTCAGCGACGGGCGGGCAATAAAGGTGACGCATTGTCCTTGAGGCCAACTGAGAATGAAAGCGCGGACGACCTGATATCTCCCTCGTTTCATCTCCCCGCGGTCTCAGCTATTCTGTAGGCCCGGACCCGACCGAAGCGAAGATGGACCACGACAGTCCACAACTGTCGCCCGAATGCGTCGATGGCGTGAATCAGGAAACACTCGACGAGTGTGACCTGGCAGCACTAGGCCACGAACAGGCCCTATCACGCAAGTTCGGAATATGGAGCATTCTCGCTCTGGCCTTCTGCGTCCTGGGCACATGGTCAACCTTCGCTCAGGTAAGTGCCTACTTCCTATCCTGGGCATGATGGGGGGGGGGGCGGGGGGCATGATGCATGAGATGCTGACCATCGGCGGCGATCCCAGGATCTCGCAAGCGGCCTATCAAACGGGGGGCCGGTCAGCATCCTCTGGGGTCTCTTGCTTGTCACGATCTGTAATATCTGCGTGGCTGTCTCCCTGGGCGAGCTCTGCTCCAGCATGCCTACGGCTTTGGGACAGGCGTATTGGGTCTTGCGGCTCTGGGACTCTCCCACGGGCAGATTCGGCTCGTACCTCTGTGCTTGGATCAACACCTTCGGCTGGTGGACCCTCACGGCGTCGCAGACTGCGTTCATGACGAGTTTCCTGCTTGGCATGAAATCCACGTTCGACCCGGAGTGGGCGGGCGCTTCAGAGGGCTGGGTGCAGTTCCTCGTCTACCTCGGCGTGAACGTGCTCTTCACCGGGTTCAACTTGGTCGCGTGCCGGCGAGACAAGATACTGCCCTGGTTCAATAATTTCGTCGGGGCAGGGTTTGGCGGCCTTTTCGTGGTCTTCAGCCTGGCGCTGCTCATTGCCGTGGGAACCAAGCCCGGGCTGGAGTACCAGTCTGGCAAGTTCGTCTTTGGGACCTGGATCAACCAGACGGGCTGGAGCGACGGCGTGACAGTAAGTCCTTCCCAACAAACGTCTGGTACACACGAACCCAGGAGTTCTAACCTGCTGCCCCCTTAGTGGTTCACCGGTCTCATCCAAGCCGCGTACGGTCTCACAGCCTTCGACTCTGTCATCCACATGGTGGAAGAGATCCCCGCGCCTCGCAAGAACGCCCCGCTGGCCATATGGCTGGCTGTTGTCATCGGTGCGACCAGCGGCTTCCTCTTCATGGTCGTATGTCTCTTCTGCATCCAGGATCTGGACACGGTGCTCAACGCAGACCTCCCCTTTATGCAGTTGACGCAGGACGCCATCGGCCTACAGGGCGGCGCGGTCCTGCTGGCCCTCTTCATCTTCAACGGCCTGGGCCAAGGCATCAGCATCTTCACCACCGGGTCGCGACTCACCTGGGGCTTTGCAAGAGACGGCGGCATCCCGTTCAGCGAGTACTTCACCAAGGTCGACGCCACCTGGAAGGTTCCGGCACGGGCTATCATCCTGCAAGGGTTCATCGTCGCTCTCGTGGGTATTTTGTACCTCTTCGCCAGCACCGTTCTCGAAGCGATTTTAGCCACGACAACGATCGCCCTCACAATCTCATACGGACTGCCGATTCTAGCTCTGATGGTCGCCGGCCGTGACAAGCTGCCTCCGGGCGGCTTCCGGCTAGGACGCTTTGGACCGACCTGCAACTGGATATCGATTCTGTACTGCACAGTCACGACGGTGTTCTTCTTCTTCCCAGGCTCGCCCGATCCCGCGCCTGCGGACATGAATTATGCTATCGCCGTCTTTGGCGTCATGTTGGTCATTGCCATTGGATTTTGGTTCGTCAAAGGTCGGGTCGCTTATATGCAGACCGAGGACTCTGCCGCTCGCATGCTGGAGGCTCGGCAACGGGAGGTTCTGATCCATGAAGGTGTCGCCGTTGCTGAAGAAACTGGGACTACGACAAGTTCAGAATACAAGAAGACGTGAAACAGCATGCAAGGCTGAGTAGAACAGGGAGTCAGCCCAGGGTCGCAGGATCAAGATGCAAATCAAGTGCAATTAACTCATCGTTTAGCGGTGTTTCCCATCTACACCAAGACACACCCGTGGATGTGGACTGTGTGCCTACCTCTGCAGGCCCTTCTCCCAGCCTTACCCGACAGAGGCTGTTGATCGGATTACCACTTTTCATTGGTCCCTCCATACTTCAAATCCCTGCTGTTCTTCGCGGGAACCTTCACCAGCCCCTTCGACTCCTTGACCTGGAACTGGAGCCCTTTAAGCAACGAGTAGATGACCCTGAGCTTAGGCGTCTCCACGCCCAGCTTTTCCGCCTCGCGCAGCGGCTCGCCAATGATGTTCTCAAACTCGATAAAGTTGCTCTTCTCAATGTCCTGGCACATGCTAGGCTTGAAGAACGACTCGTACAGGTCGACCGTGATGATCTTCTCGACCAGCTCCAGCGGCAGGTCGATGCCCTTGGCCTTGGCCGTAGCCACAATCTCCAGCATGACGGGCCGGACGAGCTCGTCGATGACGTGCTCGCTCACGCGCATCCGCGACGTGTCCATGCGCAGGATGGTGGCCACGCTGTTGAAGCTGGCGTTGTAGAGCAGCTTCCTCCAGCGGCTGAAGGGCACGTCGGCGTCGTAGCTGCAGTCCACGGCCGGGCAGCTGTAGAGCTCGACGAACTTCTTGGCCGCGGCGATGGAGACCTCGGCTGGGATGTTGGGGTTGTCGAAGGCGCCAATGTATGAGATGTCGTAGTTGTCCTGCAGGATGGTGCCTCGAGGGCTCTCGCGGGCACCGATTACGGTGATCCCAGAGAGGACCGGGTTGGAGGGGAAGGAGGCAATGACAGGCCGCTCAATGTTGAGGCCGTTCTGCAGGAGAAGAATGGCAGTGTAGCCCGGGGTCACTGCCGGTGCAATCAGATCTGATATCGAAGGAGAAACGTCCGCTACGTTCTTGGTGGTGGCCACCACAAAGTCGTACGGGTCCAACTTCTCATCTGCGACTTTGGGTATGGAGTTGCGGACTGGACTTGCCGTCAGTCGATGTACCAGGAAGGATATAAATCCACATCACGCGCAAGAGACTTACTACTGGTAGGCCGCCAATTCTTCGCCTCGCCGTGGTCGAGGGACTTGATTTGGAAGCCCTGCTCAGAGACGATGGCGAAATTCGAGCGTAGAACCGCCGTGACGCTGGCCTTGCCTCCTTGCTCGAGCGCATACGCTGCCATCGTCCCCACTCCGCCGCTGCCCACGAGCAGGACGCTGGCCTTTTTGCCAGGGACCGATCCCATTTTGCCTGTTGTTGATGTGGATTGTGGTCTTGTTGGTGCAGTCGGCAGGAGGTGCATGTGGGTGGTGCCTTCTTGCAGGATTGGAATACGTGCGTGTGGCTTCCTGGAAAGGCAGGAGGCCCTCTTGATAAGCCCTGGAAGGCGGCCTACTGACAAAGAAGAAGCCATGATCCACCCGAAAAGCTAGAATCAACCTGTTGTAGCAACGAGTCCGGTGCGAGTGACCAAGCTCAGAGTCACAGGTTCCCACATGCGAATCAGAGCCATTCCTAGGTTGTACTCTGTATCTTCTTGGCCAGAGGGCCAGGATCCCACGACCAGCGCCCGCTGCGGAAGACAAGTGCGCCTGTTGAAGACAAGTCGCGCGTCGCTGTTTTAAGCGAGACAATGTATAACAAAAAGTTTGGCCACTTCAGCGCGCAATCAGTCGGTGTGATCAAGGTTCGAGGTTCGAAAAGCTGCCTACACCGACCTCGGAATCAAGACTCTCACAGCTTTGCTGATAAGAGCGTCAAACCCTTATCTCTCTCACCGACTGCCCCCCCCCCCCCTTCTAGGCAGAAAAGACAAGGGTTTATTCAAGATATCTTGGCGGAAACCCACATCTCTACTACGAAGCTACCGATAATGCTAAATGTGGAATTGTTTTATCGACAATTGTCACTGTGCAGAAAAGAGTTTGACGAGATTAAATTTGCTTCTGATTACTCGTCCATCTATCTAGCCTACCATGTTTACTCAGCCTTCGCCTTCAACCCTCTCAGCAGGCTTCCTCCTCTAAATCGCAAAAATGTGGAAAAGTATACCACAAAGAAGTTGAAGCAGATAAAGGCACAAATGATGCCAAAATTCCTCCACCTGTGCGAGTAATACACACTGAACTGCGCACCGAACTCATCGCCCGTCTGGTACGGACACACCTGGCACAAGCCACTCCCGTCGGTGGCAGTCCTCATGTACCCACCCGCCTCGGACACGTACCGCCCCGCATAGGACTCGCAGGTCTGCCCGGGGGGCGGCGAGAAGCTCGCAAACTGTGACGAAGGTGAAGAAGACGGGGACGAGCAGCGAGGCGAGCTTGGCGTTGGGGCTGAGCGAGGCGATGGCCTGGCCGAAGCCGACGTAGTAGAGCTCGAAGAGGAGGACGCAGAGGAGGACGCAGAGGAGGACGCAGAGGAGGACGCAGAGGAGGACGAAGCCCGAGTCGAAGCCGCGGTACGGGGCGCGCCACCCGTAGATGCCCCACCACCAGCAGTTGAAGTAGACGGCGCCGGCCAGGAGGGAGTACGGGATCTCGACGGCGATGGCGGCGGTTGCCCAGGCGAACCAGGAATAAATCTTGGCGTTGTTCTCGCGGGCCTGGAAGATATCGCGCGAGGTGAGGAAGGCGGGCTGCAGTTGCTGGATCAGAGGCGGCGATATGGTCAAAGTCATGAAGATAGAAAACAAGCGGCTCTGCATGTCAGTCGTGGAGTAGCCGAGCCGGTAGAAGGTGAAGCAGTTGAAGAGACCGGTGAAGATGTGCAGGATGAGCTTGCCCATGATGTAGTTGGGCCTGCGCCAGTAGCTGACAAACGCGCGCCTCACGACGGCGGAGATCTGCGTCGACAGCGGCATGGCGTACTCGCGGTCGTCCTGCATATCCTTGGGGTGCTCCAAGGTCTGCCGCTTCTCGTTGAGCTCGGCGATCTCGCGGCTCTGCACCTCGCGCTCCGGTGACCGCGCCCACACGTCACCCCACTCCTGGCCCTTGTGGTCCGGATTGCCGGCTCCTATGACCTCGAGCATCCATTCAGCCGGGTTCGCGTCGTGTGGGCACTTTGGTGCACCATTAGCTTCGAAGTAGTTGATGAGCTTCTGGCTGTCCCTGCCCAGCTCGCCGGCGCAGACGACGCGTCCGCCCGACTCCAGGAGGATCAGCTCGTCGAAATTCTCAAACAACACCGAGGAGGGCTGGTGTATTGTGCAGAGAATTGCTTGATCTGCCCCGGCAAGTTTGCGGAGAAAGCGGACAATTTCGAAAGCAGCGCCGGAATCGAGTCCTGAAGTCGGCCCGTCGAGGAAGAGCAGCAGCTCCGGCTTGGACGCCAGCTCGACGGCAATGGTCAGCCGCCTGCGCTGCTCGGGATTGAGACCCTCGCCGACACGGCCTATTGTGGCCCCGGCGATGTCGTGCATCTCGAGGAGGTCGATGATGGTCTCGCAGTAGGCGTACTTTTCCTCTTTCGGGACTTGCCGGGGTTGGCGCAGCAGAGCAGAGAAGCGCAAAGCTTCTCTCACGGTCGAAGTGGGCTCGTGGATATCCAGTTGCTCCGCAAAGCCTGTGGCGCGCTGGAACGACTTCGGAAGTGGTCGACCATCAGCCCGAAAGTCTCCAGAAACGGTGCCGGTGGTGACCCTTTCGTCAGTGTTAGCCTAGTCTGCCTGATTGTGGGAGTGGAAAAGCACTGGTGGACAGCTCGGAAGGCTTTCGCCAGTGCACAAACTCACCTCTGCGCCAGAGTGTTAAGCAGAGTCGTCTTGCCAGCGCCGGAAGCGCCCATCAGAGCCGTGAGCCTGCCAGGCATCACACAGCCGCTCACGTCTTGAAGCAGTGTCTTCTTCCCGCCTTGCCAATGAATAGTGTAGTTCACGTCTTGGAAGGCAAAAACTGACTCGTTCTTCGCAACATTACGCATAGCCTTTTGGTCATTGCGATCTTGGTCACCGCTGCTGGTATCTCGTCCCGAGCCGATGTCAAGGCTGCGTCTGATCGCACCAGTTTCCTCGTCAGCAATTTGACGGCCACCTCCCTTGCGACCACCAGTCTCGATGGACTGCTTGACCGACTTCGGTACCTGGCCCCTCTTGAACACCGTGACGGCTGCGCCGCCAGCGTTGGGCTTCATCCGCTCCAGACCGATCATGTTGATGCAGACGAAGAAGGCGAAAAAGGCCCAGATGAAGCCAAAGTTCCTCCACAGGTGCGACCTGCTGTACTCGAAACTCGTTCCGATGTAGTCCGCCCCACCCACAAGCACCGAGCCGGGCTGCGAGCCTTTCAGAGCGCACGTTTGGTATTGGCTTTCTGTCCCCGGACCTTCGGGCACCACATAAGGCGACACGCATCTCATCTGTAGGCGGTAGAACTCATTCGACACGAGGGCCTCGAAGGCGTATTGAATCCAGTTGATCCAGCGAAGCCAGCCGAACCACACGCGCATAGAGGTCGGGGGGATGAGATAGCCGGTGTACACCACCAGGATCTGTATGCAGACACCGGTCACCTTGGTTGCATCGTCAAGGGTTCTGAAGACGGCAGCTATCGCGCGGAAGAATGCGTAGGTCGTCAAGGTAGCCGTAAAGAGGACAAGCAGTGAGATGAAGAACTGTGATGCTGTTGCCGACAGCCCGGCCATCCAGTAGATGATTACATCGAAAATCGTGACCTGGATGATGATCAGAGGAATGTCCATCACAGTCTGGGCTATCGTGTACGCCGAGGGACGATAGAAGGAGAAGTTCTTGTGCTTGAGCAAGATTGGTTTGGCCTCGAATGAGTCTGTCTGCTCTGCCAAAGCCAGCAGAGAGTTAAAGAGCAGGATGAAGAACAGGACACCACCTCTTGTAAAAGCTCCGGAGGCCGTATCTGGCTGGTTGAAGAAAAGCGATCCCACAATCAGGCCTTGATAGACGATACCGCCCCATTTCCCGAACAACGAGGCCTTATCACCCCACATGACGAAGAACTGCCTCTGCGTGAGCGCCAACACTTGTTCGTGAAACGGGATGGTGTAGTTTTTCTTGTTGCTGGCTTTTGGGCCATGCTTGCTGATCTCCCGCTGCTGCTCTGCCGTCTGGGCCTCGAAGTCGGCCATGTCCGCGAGGTTGCGCTGGTACGCCTCGCTCTTCTTGTACACGGCAGCAAGCTCCTCTGCCGAACGTGGAATCCGCTTCTCCCAGCCGCTTCGTATGCCCCGCTCGTGTGGATCCGCCACGGACGTGAGGAAGTCGGCTGTGGTCCAGCGGGGCGGACAGTCAAGCCCCAGATCCAGAAAGTACTGCTTTGCATCGTCTGCCGAGCCGTAGTAGAGGCACTGCCCGTTGTCTATGAGCAGAACCTTGTCCACAAGCTTATACAAGCTCTCACCGGTCTGGTACAACGAGACTGCCGTCGATACCTGGGCCATGTTCGTGAGGGCCCGCAGAGCCTGCACATACTCCACGGCTGTCGCTGCGTCGAGGCCCTTGCTGGAATTGTCCCATCCTTGAACGCTGGCACGAGTGATCAGTGCCTCGGCGATAGAGACCCTCTTCCTCTCTCCACCAGACGCGCCGCGGACGTGCTCGTTGCCAACTTTTGTGTCGAGCGTGTGTTCAATCCACAACAGTTTTGTGGCGACGCGCACGAATTCCTTGACATAGTCTTGCCTGCTCTCGCCGTCGAGCCGGGATTCCTTTCCCGGCGTCCGGGTCTGCAGCGCAAAAGTCAAGGTCCTCCTGACTGATAATGTGGCGTAGTGCAAGTCATCTTCCGGGTTATAGATGATCTCGCCCCTGAAATACTGGGCCATCGTCTTCGCATCGGTTCCTCCGTATGTCACATCGCCCAGGACATCGACAAATCCAGCGCGTTGGTTGCAGAAGGTCTTCAGAAACGTCGAACAGCCGGAGCCCGGGCGGCCGAGCACAAGCAACATCTCCCCCGGCCGGACACAGCCGTCGAAATTGCTGATGATCTCCCTCACCGGTGGCTTTCCCTTCGCGGCCTTCGGCCCTTTGGTGAAGAGGCTGCCCAGAAAACGGGGCAAGGTCATGAAGATGTCGCCAACAGTCGGCTGTAGGGTCGCTCCTAGGCCTGCTCCCTTCACCGTCAAGTTTCGAAAGACATCACTCTGTTCCTGACGGGCTTTGCCAAACATGCGCGACATCAACCGCTCAATCTCATGGTTGCTTTCCTCTCGCCCTACCACCGAAGTTTCGGTGCGGCGCTGTGAGAGGACCCTGAAGAGGTCATCCTCGTCGTGAGGAGCGTGGCTCTTGGTGCGCTGGAGGTCTAGACCGGGGTCACCTCCAGTCCGAAGAGGCTCATAGTGAGCGTCGTTGTTCCCTTCGAGGCCCGAGGACTCGGAACCAGTGTCTGACAGCTCAATGGAAGTCTCGTCCATCTTGTCATCAGGTCACAGGTCTGGCGAGAGCTTCCCATCGTTCTCCGACAATGCCTGGTCTGGGGACGAAGTGCCGTTACCAGGACCCGTGTTCATTGTGGCACCCGGATCTGCCGACTTTACAGATTCGGAGGATGTTTCTGGCCCACTTGCAGAGTTCTGCCTCTCCTGCATTGCCGGTTCGGAAGGCGTCACAAGCAATCGTCCTGTTCTGCCGCTGAGAGCTGGGTCACCTGGATTCATGCTGCAGCTCTGAGCTTTCGGTCGGGATAGTTTGAACCGGACAGGACTAGCAACCAACGTCGTCGACTCGGCGACAGGCATCATGATCTCGCTCGCACACACCGGCGGCTTTACTGGACTTGCTGGCCCACATCGGTGAATGACGCATAATGACGAAGAGATCATCTTGGATTTGGTGGACTCCGGGCTGGCCTAGGCGGTTACTATGGGTCTGGAGACTCGCAAGCGCCAGCGTTCCAAGCTCGCCTTAGTAGTCTTCGGGGTCTTCAAAGAATGCGATTTTGACCGACACAAATTTCACACTCTTGTTCATCTTCATCGTGTCTGTTCTGAATCCTGTATGTGTCTGCTGGAATGTTCCAGGACTCCCGGAACACCACGTCAGTACCACGCAACTTTTGTGGGTCTGCAGGATGCGCTTAGCCGCAATGTTCACGATACGATGAATTGAAGTCTTCAGATGCTGACGCTGATTTTGAAACCGAGTCTATTCACTTCCTATGGCCTGAAGAGAAATGTTGGTCGGTCCGAGTCAAAATGGTGGGTGCAGTTTTATTATTGTTTTGAATCAAGCTGGGCTCGTCACAGGATCTGCGAGTGTCTAAGAAATGCCTACTGTATGTCCAAGTCCCCTGCATTGATGGCAGCTTTCTAAGAATGAGTCAGCCAACCTACCCTTTACCCAACTCGACAACGACTAGCAGTTACTTTGAAAGACCCATGAATGGTCGGACACCAGACCCTCGGCATTTTGCTGATATTCAGATGTTAGATTCCAATGTTGCTTTGGTCACGCATTGTGAAGTCTTGAATTAGAGATTCAACACGTCTCAAAATGAGAACGGATATTTGCAGCGCTGTTTTTGGATATTTGAGCGCAAGTGGGCCCATGTGGGTCCGTTTATCGCTAGCACATCTCTAAACCAGCCCTACTATCTGCAACCTAGCTAAAATCGCAATAATAGCTTTTATTTAGTTAATTATAATTAATTACATTCTTTATATCTTTATCTTCTTTTTATATTGCAAGCCTTTTATAAAGCTAATTATTTAAGTAATAATGCTACTTAAATATAGTCTTTTATTATTTTCTTTATACCTGCAGCTATTGCTAATTTATTAATAGTCTCTTTAGCTAGCGTTTTACTAAGCTTAAGCCTTTATTATTTACTATAATGCTAGCATTCTAACCCTTATAAGCGCTTTTGTCTTTTATATCTAAATAAGTATAATTAAGGGCAGCTGCTATAGTTATAATGCTATAATTTAAGATTTTAATAATATATGTAGGTTTATAGCTGGAAGGAAGGACCGGGCTTACATTTATCCGATTGGAGGATTGGTCCGACGCGGACCGGCGCTAGCCGGCCACGGCTAGTGCGGAACGGAGGGGGATATAAGCCACCTTTCGTGGCCTCGTTTCCCAACGTAAATAGCCTCTCTTTCTTTTAATAACTACAAATTATAAATAAACTATATAACTAATAGTATATTATTTAACTAAGTAAAACTCTATTAACACTAATTAGTGGTTAAATTAGTTAACTATAAACAGTAAAGTAAAAGAGATAGTTTACCTCTAAAGTAGTCTGCTAATAGCATGCTCGTTAAGATCTTATAAGAAGAGGTACTATGTTAATCTTTATAATTAGCTTTTGTTTATATATTATGTTTGCTAGGCATCTTTAACGCAGAATAATATTATAAATAGCTTTATAACTTCTTTAATAACTATACTTAGCAATATATGTGTTACTATCTTTGTTACGCTTTAAGAACTGGTTTTTTCTGCGATAATAATAACCTTTTTAAATCTTATAATCTTTTTCTATTGCATAATCAAAACGCATTTGCTAAAACTCAAAAGATTACACTTTATTACCCTAGCAATTACCTTGCTATTTACTTTATATAAAAACCCCTTTAAAAGCAAATGAAATACGCAGGCTGAGTTTTCCCTAGCGTTGCTCCTTTTTGCGTAGTTTTATTTTATACCCTTTAGCAATAGTTTACTAATATATTAAACTCTTTTTTAACTAACTAATAACCTTTATTACCTTTTTATATAATTGTTAATAATGGCAAATAACGAAGGGTTTACTCAAGGGTTGGTCTCTATCTCTGGCGACTTTATATACAAAGACCTTATAAAAGAAAGCTAAGTTGATAAGACTAATTAGTCTATTGTTAACCTAACTCTTTAGTTTGCCCTTTTTATAATAGATTTAACTAATGTACACTTAATAATCTTAATTGCAAAAGTAATATATAACTATATTATTAAAAAGCTTTATAATAATAACTTTTTTTATATTTTTTAAGAGGAATTTGATAGGTAGACTAAGAAGATGTTTAACGTAGTTAACTAGAGTTTTTATTATAAGTTAAAGAGACTTTTTTGTAAATAAAAAGTTTATATTAAAAAAAAGAAAAGTAAGATAAGATAATAGTTTATAGCCCTTTTTGCGATAGAAAATTTATCTCTTTAAGATGAAAAAAAGCTTAAGGCGATTATTTTTAAGCCTAGCACTTGCTTGCTATTGCAATTATTTAAAGCGGCAAAAGCTCTTTTAATAAAGTCTATTAAAGGGGCAATAGGATTATAACAATAACTTTTTCTCTTATTAGACTAACTTTTCTTTTTTTTCTCTTAATTAAATTAATCTACTCTTTAAACTTATAATTACTTTTCTTAACTAAGATAGCCTTTTTATTTTAACTAAGCAATTATATTATTATCTATATAAAAGAAAAAGAATATTAGGGGATATAATAAACTAATATATTAACGCAGATCTTTTAATTTGCTTAAAAAACTTATTTATATATATGTATAATAGGATTGATTGTACTTAGCAATAGATGCACTTTTATTTTAAACTTTTTTTTTAAAGTATAATTTATATAAGACTTTTCCCTTTTGTTTTATTAGAAATGACCTGATTGATCTTAATTTATCTTTTTTTTTTATAAAGATATAAAATTGCGAGAAAGCGTATATAGGTAAATTATATAATTTGTTAGATAATAAGGTGTAGATCTTTTTTAGCATTTGCTAGCATATAGATATTGCTGCTAAGTAATTTTATGCTATGTTTTCTTATACTTTTATAAGTTAAGCTAAGACTTATTATATTTATTATATTAAGTGGCAGAATAGCTTTGCAATAGTATATTAGAAGATTAAGAAGTATTTTAATATAGAGGTGAATTATTATTACTATTATATTAATTAGACTTTTATAATGTTTATTAAAATAAGGCTATAGTTATCTAAAAAAAGCTTTTATAAAGTGCTTTAAGCTTTGCTTAATAAGCTGCAGCTGTGCTAATGCGCTTTTGGCTTTAATTTTAAGAGTGAAAGAGCTTTAAGGACTATAGTAATCTAGGTATGCTGCAAAGTATATAAACTTAAATATGCTTTTTTTAAGCTAGTAAAAAAGTATAAAGAATTATTTTTAAACTTGTGTTTGTTAGTTAAAACCTACTTTAATTATCTTTTTCTTTACTGAATAATTGCTAATAAATTAAACAAAGAGCCTTATAACTAATATTATTTAGATTATCGTTATAATAATAACCGCGGCTAAGGCTTTTTCTATAGAGGAGGAGGCTTTTGTTTGTGTAGTGGCTACTGCGGCGGTGGCTATAGCAACGGCTGCGACTTTGGCAACTGTAACTATGGTAACTGTAGTTAAGGTAATTATTATAGCAATTAAAAAAAGAAATATTACGTTTATAGCAAAGAAAGTTGCTAGTTAATTAAATACTTAGATAATAAACGTTGTTAGGTAAAAGATTAATATATTGCTTAGTATAAGTTTATAAGCACATTAACAAATAAGTTTATAGCTTTTTTAGCAGACTATAAAAGATATAACTTTAACTAGCAATAGTTATAAGGTAATAATAACTATAAGGACTTTAGTAAAAATAACAAAGACAGCGCTGCCGTTACCTAATATCTTATAAACTAAGCGTTTTTATACTATATAATAGGTAATGATACTTTTAGCCTTTTTAAGGCAGATATTTTAGCTATATAATTTTTTATTAAGGATTGCTATTTTAAACTTTGTTTTTAAGGCGTTTTTCTTAATATAAGTATTGCAAAAGTGTTAACTACTGGCAAAGAGCAGTGTATAGCCTTTTAATGTAAAAATTTGTTCCTTTAGATTAATAAAGCGGCCATTAGCTAAGCTTTTATTAAATTTGGTAAGAGATTAATGGTAACGTTAATTAGCATTATTTTTCTTTATATACTTATTAGGAAGATTATTTTCTATGTTTTTAAGACCTTTATATCTTTTTTTTTCTATTTTGCTAATATAAACTGTTTAAGAGTATATTTTAATAATATTATAAATAAGTTAATTAAGGGCAATAAAGCTTTTTTAATAGTTTGTAAGTAGGGCTATTTATGGTTTTTTTTAAGTAAAATAGAGTAGGCAGAAGCTTTTTTTTTAAAAGCTGAGTTACAACGGCTTTATTGTTGTTTTAGCTATCTAGCAATAAGTTAGCTATATCAAATGCTGACAAAGGCGGGGCATGATGACATTGATGAAAAGGCATTGTAATTAATCAAAAAGTTCTGCCACTATTGCTAGATAAATAGCTGAGCGCTATAATAATTTAAGTTTATATTATATAACAATTATAATTTTAATTATAAGATTTTAGTTAACGTAATATATTTAAACGGCTACTTTGTTCTTTATATTATTAATGCTTTTATAGCCTTTTAAGGCATATGTTTTCTTTTGTTTATATTAGCTAAAGTTACATAAAAAGCCTTATGCTAACTTTAAATTAATATTTACTAAAGCTTGCTAGATATTATTACATATAACGCTAGCATAAACTTTGCTTTAATAAAGTTTAAAAATAAGGCTAAACTAATAAGGGTTATATGTAAATAAGTGTTTATAAAGGCATATTAGTTAATAGGTAAACTAGAAAGATATTATAGCCCTCTTTGCTAAGCATTTGAAATTTTATACGCTAAACTAGCTAGTATTATATTTAACAATATTATTTTGCAAATAGCTATTAAGGCTATTAACAATATAGCAAAACCTAACGGCTTAGTGCTTATACTCTTAGTCTTTAGCGCTTACCCTTAAATTACAATAGATTTTGTTTTATTGCTTTTAACTTTTAAGCAGGCAAAAGCTATTTAAAAAGCTATAAAGACTTTTTGCAAAGCATTAGCTAAGCGCTAAATAAATAATACCTTTAACATTAGAAATAGTCTTATAATAAACGCAATATTATTACTTTTTTTATAAAGCAAGGTATATGTATAATAAAAGAAGAAAAGGTAGCAAGGCTTTTATAAAATTGCAGCTATTAATAGTTATAATGTTACTTTAGATATAGTTAATAAACTTATTGTCTTTTAATCTACTTTTCTCTTGTTACAACCAAGGCTAAAGAGGTCTGGTTGTAAAGTGCAGGGCTAGAGTTTGCCAAGGCCTTATAAGAACCCTCTAGCAAGGCTATATAAAGGCCGGCACTTCCTCTTTCCTTTTTAAGATTTAGTTTTATATAGCAGCTATACCTAAGCAATCAATCTTTCCTTTCTCTATAACTAATATAATTATTTTGCCTAGTAATCCTTTATATTTAATAGTTTTAAATCTTTTTTTATTATTACTTAAAATGCCCCTATAAACAAAATAAAGCACTAATACCTTTAATAAAAAAAAGTTCTTACATTAGGCCACTTAACAATAAATGCTTTAAAAAGAGTTATTTAACTTAAATAACATACGCTTAAGATAATAGCCTAAGAAAACACTTAATAAACTTTTATTTAATAAACTTACTATCCTTAAGCAAACAATTTAAACTTTGCTTAATAATAAAAATAAGAGTTTACCAAAAGACTTAAACCTTACTATTAAAAAACTCCCTACTAATTATACTATAGGCTAATATTAAACTTAAAGGTCTAAGGTTTTAATAGCCTAGAAAACAACACTAAAAAAGCTAGGTAATTTAATTAATAAGGCTATCTATGCCTATAGTACTTTTAAGCTAATTGCCTAATGCTAATAAAATATTTACTACTAAGGCAAAGCTTAAGAAGATAAAGAGCTTTACAGCCAATATAAGTTTAATTAAAATAAGCTATAAAAATACTTTCTTAGATTTTAAAAAAACTGCAATAATTAAAAACTTGCTATATTTAAGCAAATTAATAAACTTAGACAATATAAAGCCTAAATACTATAATAATTTTATAAAATCTTAAAAGCTTTAGAATTTTTTATAAAGCTATATTTAACTAATAAGTAATAAGCTTTAACCTTCTTTTATAAGCTTTAGCTTTAGTTAAAAAGCAAGCTTATATACACTTATACTAATTAAAAAATATTTACAAAATAATAGAAAATAGTTAACTTTGCTAATAATTACTAGTAAGCCATTTTAAAAAAGCTCTAGAAACAATATAAAACCAATCTCCTAAGCAACACATTATCTAAGGCATTAAAACATTATAAGAGAAATAAGCCTTCTAGGGATTTTAACCAACCTAAAAACGCATTACACTATAATCTTAACAATTTTCTATAATCTAAAAACAACCAAGGTTTTAAAAGCTAGGGTTAAAGCTTAAGAGAAAATTATATTAGTTGCAGTAATTGCAATAATTATAATAGTTAAAGCTATAGAAACTATCGTAGTAGATCTAACCCTAATAAAAAGAAATTTCTACCAAATTAAACTATTAAAGAAAACAGCAATAATAAAAACTCGTTTAGCAGCCAAAATAAAAGACTTTAATGCTACGTTTATAACTCTTTAAATTACTTTGCTAACACTTGCCTAAATAAAAAAGGGCAAGCTAACTAAATTACTTCTAAAAATAGCACCATAGGCACCTAGTAACAACCACAAAGGCTAAAAGCCCCTATAATCTAAAACAAAAGAGATAATTTAGCTAAAAAGATACCTAAGACATTAGTTCTAATAGCTACAATAATAACTATAAAGACTTATATTAAAGTGCTTAAGTCTTTATTAGTTAAGGTAAAGGTTAATATAGATACTTAGTCTTTTATTAACCTTATTAGTATTTTTTTTATTAAAAAGCACAATTTAAGTAAAGCACCTTTATTTATTATTTCTCTTATTAAAATTTCTTATATTTTTATTAAGATATATAATATATACTAAATTTTATTTATTATATTTAATTTTTATAGGAAATGTATTAAGCTTTAATAACTATATATAGCAATTAAACAAAAGCAATATAAGTTACCTTTTCTTTTTAGGATACTAGCTATTTAAGAAAAAAAAATGATTTTAAATAATATAACCTAGCGATAGTATCAAAAGGATAATAGCCCCTAGATTAAAACCATGTCAGCTTATACGTTTAAAAGAACGATAAAGAATTAAGCATTTTATTATATTATTATTACATCCTTTAAAAATAATCCTAAACATATACTAGAAAAAGATAAAAATAGATAAAATATTAGGGGAATTATAGGTTCATAGCTGGAAGGAAGGACCGGGCCTACGTTTGTCCGACTGGAGGACCGGTCCGCCGCGGACCGGCGCTAGCCGGCTACGGCTAGTGCGGAACGAAGGGGGATATAAGCCACCTTCCATGGCCTTGTCCCCCAACGTAAATAGCCTCCCTTCCTTCCAAACAACAACAAACTATAAATCAACTATATAACTAATAGTGTATAATTTTACTAAGTAAAACTCTACTAATACTAATTAGTAGTTAAATTAGTTAACTATAGATAGCAAGGTAAAAGAAATAGTTTACTTTTAAAGCAGTTTGCTAACAATATATATATTAAAATCTTATAAGAAAAGGTACTATGCTAATCCTTATAATCAGCTTTTATTTATATATTATGCTTGCTAGGCGTTCTTAACGCAGAATAATATTGCAAACAGCTTTACAACCCCTCTAACAACTATACCTAGCAATATATATATTACTATCTTTGTTATGCTTTGAGAACTAGTTCTTTCCGCAATAATAATAACCCTTTTAAATCTTACGATTTTTCCCTATTGTATAGTTAAAACGCATTTGCCAAAACTCAAAAGATTATACTTTGTTACCCCAGCAACCACTCTACTATTTACCCCGCTATTTACCCTGCTATTTACCCTGCCATTCACCCATTTACACAAAGAATCCCTCTAAAAGCAAATAGAATACGCAGGCTGAGTTTCTTTGGCGTTGCTCTCTTTTGCGTAGTTTTGTTTTATACTCTCTAGCAATAGTTTATTAACATATTAGACCTTTTTTTAACTAACTAACAACCTCTTTTACCTCTTTATATAGTTATTAACAATAGCAAACAACGAAGGGTTTACCTAAGGGTTGGTTTCTGCCCCTAGCGACTTTATATATAAAAACCTTATAGAAGAAAGCTGAGTTGATAAAACTAATTAGTTTATTGTTAACCTAACCCTTTAGTTTGCCTCTTTTACAATAGACTTAATTAATATATACTTAATAATTTTAGTTGCAAAAGTAATATATAATTATACTATTAAAAAGCTTTATAATAATAACCTTTTTTATGCCTTTTAAGAGGAATTTAATAAGTAGACTAAGGAGATGTTTAATATAATTAACTAAAGTTTTTATTATAAGTTAAAAAGACTTTTTTGCAAATAAAGAGTTTATACTAAAAAAAAAGAAAGGTAAGATAAAATAATAGTTTATAGCCCTTTTTGCAATAAAAAACCTACCCTTTTAAAATAAAAAGAAGCTTAAGGCGACTATTTTTAAGCCTGGCATTTATTTGCTATCGTAACTATTTAAAGCAGTAAAAGCCCTTTTAATAAAGTTTGTTAAAGAGGCAATGAGATTATAATAATAACCTTCTCCTTTACTAGACCAACTTTCCCCTCCTTCCCCTTAATTAAATTAACCTACTCTTTAGACTTATAACTACTTTTCTTAACTAAGATAGCTTTTTTATTTTAACTAGGCAATTATATTATTACCTATATAGGAGAGAGAGAATACTAGAAGATATAATAAACTAGTATATTAACATAGACTTTTTAACTCGCTTAAGGAACTTATTTGTATATGTATATAATAAGATTAATTATATTTAGCAATAAACGTGCCTTTACCTTAAACTCTTTTTTTAAAGTATAATTTATATAAGACTTTTCCTTTTTGTTTTATTAAAAATAACTTAATTAACTTTAACTTATTTTTTTTTTATAAAGATGTAGGATTGTAAGAAAGTATATATAAGTGAATTATATAACTTATTAGATAATAAGGTGTAGATCTTCTTTAATATCTGCTAGCATGCAAGTATTACTGCTAAGCAATTTTATGCTGTGTTTTCTTATACTTTTATAAGTTAGGCTAAGATTTATTATATTTATTATATTAAGTAGTAGGATAGCTTTATAATGGTATATTAGAAGATTAAAAAGCATTTTAATATAAAGGTAAACTATTACTATTATTATACTAACTAGACTTTTATAACGTTTACTAAGATAAGGCTGCAGCTATCTAAAAAGAGCCTTTATAAGGTGCTTTAAGCTTTGCTTAATAAGCTGCAGCTATGCTAATGTGCTTTTGGCCTTAATTTCAAGGGTAAGAGAGCCCTAAAGACTATAATAATCCAGGCATGCCGCAGAGTATACAAACTTAAGCATATTCTTTTTAAGCTAGTAGAAAAGTATAAGGAATTGTTTTTAGACTTGCGTTTGTTAGTTAAAACCTACTTTAATTGTCTTTCTTCCTATTAAATAATTACCAATAAACTAGATAAAAAGCCTTATAACCAATATTATTTAAATTGCTATTATAATAATAACTATAGCTAAAGCTCCTTTTATAATAGAGGAAGCTTTTGTTTGCGTAGTGGCTACTGTGGCGATAGCTGTGGCAACGGCTGCGACTTTGGCAATCGCAATTATAGCAACCGTAGTTAAAGTAATTATTATAGCAATTAAAAAAAAAAGTATTACGTTTATAGCAAGGAAGGTTGCTAGTTAACTAAATACTTAAACAATAAACGCCGCTAGGCAAGAGATTAATATATTGCCTAATATAAGTTTATAGGCACGTTAGCAGATAAGTTTATAGTTTTCTTAGCAAACTATAAAAGACATAATCTTAACCAGTAACAGTTATAAAGTAATAATAATTATAAAAACTTTAGTAAAGATAATAAAAATAGCGTCGCTGTTACCTAATACCTTACAAACTAAGTATTTCTATACTATATAATAAGTAACAATGCCTTTAGCTTCTCTAAAGCAAATACTCTAGCTACGCAGTTCCTTATTGAGGACTGCTATTTTAAACTTTATTTTTAAAGCGTTCTTTTTAATATAAATATTGTAAAAATATCAACTGCTAGCAAAAAGTAATATATAGTTTTTTAACGTAAGAATTTATCTCTTTAAATTAATAAGGCGGTTGCTAGCTAAGCCTTTATTAAATTTGGTAAAAGATTAATAGTAACGTTGATTAGCACTATCTTTCTCTATATATTTATTGGGAGGATTACTTTCTACGTTTTTAAGACTTTTATACCTTTTTTTTTCTGCCTTGCTAATATAAATTATTTAAAAGTATATTTTAATAATATTATAGATAAGTTGATTAAGGGCGATAAGGCTTTTTTAGTAGTTTGTAAGTAGGGCTACTCGTGGTTTTTTTTAAGCAAAATAGAATAGGTAGAAGTTTTTTTTTTAAAAGCTAAGTTATAATGGCTTTATTGTCGTTTTGGCTACTTAGCAATAAGTTAGCTATATTAAATGCTAACAAAGGCAGGGCATAATAATGTTGATAAGAAGGCATTGTAATTAATTAAGAAGTTTTGCTACTATTGCTAGATAAATAGCTTAGTGTTATAATAATTTAAGTTTACGTTATATAATAATTATAATTTTAACTATGAGATTTTGGTTAATGTAATATATTTAAATGGCTGCTTTGTTCTTTATATTATTAATGCCTTTATAGCTTTTTAAAGCGTATGTTTCCTTTTGTCTATATTAGCCAAAGTTATATAGAAAGCTTTACGCTAACTTTAGATTAATATCTACTAAGGTCCGCTAGATATTATTATATATAATGTTGGCATAAACTTTGTTTTAATAAAGTTTAGAAACGAGGCTAGGCTAATGGGGATTATGTGTAAATAGGTGTTTATAGAGGCATATTAGTTGATAGGTAAACTAGAGAGATATTATAGCTTTTTTTGCCGAGTATTTGAAATTTTATACGCTGAACTAGCTGGTATTATATTTGACGATGCTATTTTGCAAATGGTTGTTAAGGCTGTTAATAATATAGTAGGACTTAATGGCTTAGTGCTTATACTTTTGGTTTTTAGCGCCTACTTTTAAATTATAATAAACTTTCCTTTATTGCTTTTGACTTTTAAGCAGGCGGAGATTATTTGGAAGGCTATAAGGGCTTTTTGCAAAGTATTAGCTAAGTGCTAAGTAAGTAATGCCTTTAATATTAGAAATGGTTTTATAATAAATGCAATATTGTTTTTTTTTTAAAAAGCAAAGTATATGTATGGTAAGAAAAGAAAAGGTAGTAAAGCTTTTATAAAATTGTGGCTATTAATGGTTATAATATTATTTTAGATATAGTTAATAAATTTGTTGTTTTTTAATCTATCTTTTTTTAACTATATTATTAAAACTATATAAACTCTAACTTTTCTCCTTCTTCTTAGAATAAGGATAATAAAGCTATTAATAATAATGCTAAGGCTGTCGCTAATATAAAGACAGCGCTTATGCTGCTTTAGCCATATAAGCAAAAATGGCTATTAGGCTTTAAGAATAAATTAAAGGAGAAGGTTGCCGTTTATGTTACTGCTGCTGCCTATATTATAAAGAAGGAGAAAGGTAATTATAAACTAGCTATTAAGCTATAAAATAATAGCGTTATTATAGCGCTAGGACTCTTGTTTAAAGAGTTTAATATATGTAAGGTAGAGAATTTTATTGGCTGGGGCGTTTTTAGCTTTAAGTAATATAATAAGGCTAAGCATAGCGGCCATTGTATATTCAAGTCTTATATTGTTTGGGAAATTAAAGGCAAGATTTTTAAGCTTTATAAAAAGTTTTGTCTTATTATTTAGGGCTATAATAATATAGTTAAAGAAGCTATTTTTATGCAATTGCTTATAATTTAACGTATAAGCTAGCGTTTGCTTTTTATCCTAACACTTTTATTTCTAGGTTAAGAAATAACGCTTTTACTTTATAATATTATGCAGGCTTACTTGCAGTTATAAATGAAACTATTCTATATTATTTTGGCTGTTATTCTAATTAAACTAAAATATAAATACTTTGCTAAAATAATTATTTAGGTAATTAGACTGCTATATAACATTGCTAAGGCAAAAGTATATTAGTTTACAATATACTAAGGCTACTATTAAGAGAAGCTGGGCATAAAAATATT
Organism: Dendrostoma leiphaemia; assembly: GCA_026120015.1. NCBI lineage: Eukaryota > Fungi > Ascomycota > Sordariomycetes > Diaporthales > Erythrogloeaceae > Dendrostoma > Dendrostoma leiphaemia. Next base: position 22,212 of record JALRMF010000236.1, read on the forward strand.
AATTTATAACTTGTGTTTTTTAATTATAAAGGGGCCACTATTATTGTTTAATTTAGTGGGCATGTAAATAAATAATACCTTAATCTTAGCAACGACTTTTTTTGCAGCTGTTAAAGATAAAGAGTTAAAAAAGGCTGAGTTTTAGGCAAAATCTAAGATATTGCTAATAGCAGAGATACTTTTTAAGTTTAATAATGCTAAGTTGTTATTTAATAATAATGATTTTTTTTTGTAATAAAAGGGTTAAAGTATAAAGATTATTGTTGTTAATGCTAAGTTTTTAGACTATGCTTAATGCTACTTAGAATAAAAAGCCTAAGGTGTTTATATTACTTTAATTTATTAATCAAAAGCGGCATTTAACCTTTCTGCTATTGCTTAAATCTAAAACCTTAGCAAAGCTAAGTATGCTATGCTAAATAAACGCTTTGCTTAATAAGCAGGCAATCTTTAATAAAGCTTATAATATATGCCCTTTAACTTTTTAACTGCTAAACTTTTTATATTTGCAAATAGCTTATTTGCAAATAATAAAGATTTAAGTTTTTAGATTAGATTTATATTTGTTTTTGCAAATAAAGTTATTTATATAAATAACCAATTTACAATTTAAAGCAACCTTATTTACTAAAGCTTTATTAAGTATAAAAGAGTTATTTAGAGCGTTTTAGCGTTAAAGATTTATAGCATAGTTAATAATTTTAATGTTAGATTAGCAATTGCAATAATAATTTAACTAATTATAAATTAACTTGGTCTTTTACCTATTTCTCTTATTATATATATAGATTTATATTTGTTATATAAATGCTTTATTAAGCTTGGTATAACGAAGGAGAAGCGTTTAATAATTAATATAATAGCACTTTATTAATTATATAAATGGCGAGAGATCTTAGAAATTAAATGGATTAATGGAAATAATAATTTAGCTAACGCTATAACTAAGGCGTTGCTTAATTAAGCTTTGGAATAGCTTGTTAATAATAATTAATTAGCTATATAAATAAAAGGATTTATAAAAAGAGCTATGGATTAAAGTAATGGAAGGAAGAAAGTAAAGGAAAATAGGAAGAAGAAGTGTATACGTATATGGCTAACCTTGTTGGGTAAGTAATTGCTTATTTGAACGTTTTTATATAATGGTGGGAGAAAGTATATGATTGTATAGCTAGCGAAAGAGAAAAACTGCTAATATAGGTTTATAGCTGAAAGAAAGGACCGGGCTTACGTTTGTTTAACTAGAGGACCGGTTTGCTGTGGACTGGCGCTAGCTGGCTATGGCTAGTGTGGAACGAAGGGGGATATAAGCTACCTTTCGTGGCCTTGTTCCCTAATGTAAATAGCCTCCCTTTCTTTTAAACAACAATAAACTATAAATCAACTGCATAACTAATAGTGCACGATTCTACCAAGTGAGACCCTACTAACAGGAATGCTTTAAAATAAAACGAAAAATAAACTATATAACTTAGAAAATTTACTAAAATGCTTATATAAGTATATATTAACATTTTTTAATTTAAACAAAGCTAAGAGATTATCTCTAAGGCGATAAGCAAATTATACTATCTTACTTTAGGAAAAAGCAACCCCTTTATATCTTTCTATTTAACAACTCTTTAAAAAAGAATTAGAGATCTTTTGCAAGTATCTTAAAGAGTAATTAGCCTATAGTAAAATCTGCCTTAGCTAAAGTCCTACTAGCGCTCTTATTTTTTTTACTCTTAAAAGCAATAATAGACTAAGGCTATACGTTAATTATTATAGACTTAACAAAGTCACTATTAAAAACCAATACCTTTTCCTGCTTATATTAAAAATCCTAGATTGTCTCTTAGGATTTAAGGTATTCTTTAAGATTAATTTTACTAATGCTTATTATTAAATTTAAATCAAAGAAGGCAATAAGTAGAAAATAGCGTTTTAAATATGCTATAAGCATTATAAATATCTGGTTATGCTATTTAATTTAATAAATACCTTTATAATATTTTAAAGTTATATTGCTAAAGTTTTTAGTAACTATATTAATATTTTTATTATAATATACCTAGATAACATTTTTATTTTCTCGCTAAATAAGAAAACTTATTAAAAGTATCTTTAAACAATTATAAATTAGCTAGTGCAGAATAAACTCTACGCTAAATTGCTAAAGTATTTTTTTTAAAAATAAAATAAAGTTTTTAAAATTTATTATTAATATCTAAGGTATTTAAATAAACTTTTAGCAGATTAAAACTATTTAAAACTAGCTAATATCTATAATATACAAAGATATTTAAAGCTTTATTAGATTTTGCAATTTTTATCAATGCTTTATCCACTAATTTTTAAAGATTGCGCAGTTTTTAATAAGTATATTAAAAAATATAAAGCAAGGCTAGAAACCTGGATTATTTAATTTAAAAGCGCCAAAGTATATGCTAGCTTTTAATGCTTTTTACTAGCTTAAATTAGCTTTTTATATTGCTTTACTCTTATGTTATTTTAACCTAGGAAAACCTTGCTAATTATAAACTAATGCTTTTAATTATGCTATTTTAAGCATTTTCTTTTAAATGTAAAAAGAAAATAGCAAAATAATATAATACTTAATTGTATTTTAGTTTAAAAAACTAAGCAATGTAAAAAGTAAATAGGAGATATATAATTAAGAGATGTTTGCTATTATATTATTGTTTAAGTAATAGCAATATTACCTAAAGAAAGCTAGATTTTCTATCTTTGTTTTTTTAAATTATCTCAACCTTAAAAAATTTATAAAAGCTAAAAAGCTAATAATAAAATAAATTTATTAGCTTATATACCTATTAAAGTTTAATTTCTAGATTAAATATATCCTAGGTAAGAAAAATCTAGCCAATGCGCCGTTCTAAAGACCAAACTATATTGAAAAGCATCTTTAACTACCGCTGACAGCTTTTGCAGACTTTTATTTTAAAATTATTGCTTTTATCTAGGCTAACATTATAATTTTAAAAAGCCTAAGGGCTAAAGACTGGTTAAACTTAGCTAGTTTGCAATTAAATTTAATTGCGCAAATATATAATATTAAAGTATATAATAGCATTTAAAAGTATAATTAAGCAAATATATAAAACTTATTTAATAATTAGCTTAATTTTGTAAATTTAGCGCTAGGTAGAAAATAGTTATTTTTAAAAGGCTTAGCAAGCATTGTGGCCGTTAGCCTTGATATATATGCTGCGTTGCCTCTTTTTCCTTTAATAAAATTAATATAGATTAGATAAAAGCTGGATTTAAAAATCTAAGAGATTAAACGCGCGCTCTCTAGCGACTACTCTAATATATCATTTTAAAAGTATAAGGTAAAAAATAAGCTTTTATATTATTATTTGTGTATATATATTTTTAAATAGCAAGCGCTGCGATAAGAAATTTTAAAGGTTTTTTATAATTTACCGCTAGGTAAACATTAAAGATTTTAATAAACTTTAGCCAATATTAGCCGCTTATTCTTTTAAAAAGAGATAAAAAGTAACGTTAAAAAGTATAGTTACCATTAGATATTTAATGTATTAATAGAGCTTTTTACGCTATTATTGTTTATATAGCGAGTTAGCTAGCCTATTATAGCCGTCTAGGCTTATAATTAAGCTATTAATAAATTTTATTATTAATCTGCTAATAGTTTAGCATAATAATAAGTTAGTTGATATAATCTTTATAATTATAAACCAATATAGCAAAATATTATTTTTTTTCCTAGTGCTAAGGGATATTAATGCCTATAAACTTGCTTAGCTATTTTATGCTAAAATTAAAACTAAGTATAGGCTGCCTAAGGGCATTATATTAGATAAAGGTCTAATCTTTATTAACTAGTTTTAAAGAGCATTAATAAATAAAAGCATAGCTTTTAGATTTTTAACTGCGTTTTATCCTTAGATAGATAAATAAATAAAATAAATAAATTAAACATTAGAGTATTACCTTTAATATTTTATTAATAATTATTAAATAAACTAAGCTATATTATTACTATTAGCGCATTTTATAATAAATTCTGCTATTAACTTAATAAATAATAAAGCACTATTTAAGGTATTATACAAATTCCTCCCTTTATTTCTTTTTAAACCTAATAAATTTAAAAAAGCATATAGCAAAGGCGCCGCTTACTTAACAAAGGCAAAGAAAATTCCAGCAGTTGATAATAGGCTAAAAAAATTGCAACAACTTTAAATATCGCTATAAAAGCATTAGATATAAGCAAATAAAGCAGTGATAAAATATTATAATCGCAAACATTAGCTTATATCTTTTAATATAAAATTATAAATGCTATTATTTATAAAAAGTCTTAAGCTTTAAGAACTTAGAAAACTTTAACTAAGATATATTAAACTTTTTAAAATTATTAGGAAAATTAGTCGCTAAGCATACTAATTAATATTGCTAAAAAAGTACTCTTACAAGCATAATAGTTTCTATATCAGCCTTTTAAAACTATAAAAGAAAAATTAAAAAAAGCTAACACAGGGGCTAGCAAACCTACCTAACCTTAAAGAAAATAATATAAAATAAGAGATTAAAGAAGTTTATAATAAAACGATCTTAAACAATAATGTTTACTACTTAATAAAATAAAAAAGCTAGCTAAATAAGTATAATAAATAGATTTTTAAAGATAACTTAAAGAATATTAAATAAGCTATTTAATAGTATAAAAAGTTTAAAGAGAGATATCGCTAAATAAAAGAAAACTAGGCCGATAATTAAGATAAACTAGCTAAGATTACCCAGAGAAGTCAACTAAAAAAAAAGAATTAATGACCTAAAGGGTTAGAGAACTATTCTATATTTGCAAAAGCACATTAGCCCAAATATCTTAGTTAATATTATTAAACAAAACAAACTATAATAAAAATAAGCTATAACACTAAACATCTATTCTTTAAAACACAATCTAAGATAAACCCCCACTTATTTGCTAAAATAAAAAATATAATAATTTTAGCAAATCCAAAACTATTTATTTAAAATAGTTATAATAGCGCTATGATTATTGCTAAACTAAAAAAACTTACCTAAGCGCAGAATTTAAAAGTTTAAGGTTAAAATATGCGCGTCTTAGCTTATATTAATAATACCCTAAATTAATAATTTCTCTTAAAAAACTTAATTATTAGGCTTAAAGCAAGGCAGAGCAGCAATATTTTTGCAAAGGCTATATTAATACATTTTAATAACGCTATCTTAGCCTATAAAACTCTCACCAACAATTGCAAGGTTCTTATCTATTATTTCATTAAAGCCTATTTTACCTAGTTAAATATAAAATATAAATATTTATAAAATAAAAATAATTTATTATGCTAGGTAGCAAAGGTATTGCAAAAGTGTTTTTTAATATAGGCAAACATTTTAAAAACTGCATTAAGCTATTAAAAGAGACTAGCAATAGTAAAAACCTATTATAAAGATTAGTTAATTGGCTGGCTTAGCTTAAAGATATAAGGAAAAAATACTTATAGCAGGTCTTTTTAATAACATTATAGGCTCGTTGTTATCGTTAAAACTATTAGGATTATTGATATTAAGAATATACTCTTAGTTAGCAGCATTGCCGATAGACTAAAGTATATTTTAGGCACTATTACTTTATAAAGCATTAATAATATTATTATTATTAGGGCTAGGTATATTAATAATAAGTATATGCTTTAAATTGCGCTTATAAGCAGCTAGGATTTTATTAATATATATAGATATAGTATTGTTTATATAGTTAGCTATGTAAGGGAAATAAGAATAAAGATAATAATAGAGATAAAATGTATTTTACTTATTAAAGGTGGGGCTTTTAAAGTACTAGGCAAAGCTAGTTTTAAATAGCTTTTGCCGCTGTTGGTTAAGGAATTGGCGCATTTTAAGGCGCTAGATAAGCTAATAAACTATATAAAAGTTAAGACTATAGTTAAGCAAAGGAAGAAAAAGTAATAATATTTACTCTTTTTATTAATTAAAACTTAAAAAAGGTTAAATAAAGGCTTAGATATATAATAAAATATAATAGCAACTAGCAATTAATAATTAAAGATTAAAAGTAGGAAAAAAGACTAGGCGTATATAATAAAATAAATTAATAATTAAGGGCGGCGGGCAGGTTAAAGTTATTATATAAAAAAGAAAAGTTAAGGTTGCAAGTTAATGGGTAGGATAGGTATGCACTTTTATATTTAGACTATAGAAAGCTTAAACCATTTATTTTGCTAGCTACTGCCTATTAATTGCAGCCGTTGCTATTGTAAAAAAAGAGACAATAGGGCGATTCTGCTGCATAGGCAGGCTATTGTGTGCCTTTAGATAATAGGCTGTTGAAAAATTAGCTATTGAAAAATTTAAGTAAAAAAGTATAAGGTTAAATAAACTTAAGAAGTTAAAAGGGCAATTAAAGTTATAAAAAAAGGCTAAAACTTAAACAATAAATTAAGTGAAAAGTAATTAGTTAAAAAGCTATAAAAAAGGCTACTAGCTTTGTTACTAACTACTATTATTATTATTACTATTTTTGCTTATTTTAGCTTAAAGGTTGCAAAAAAAGCATTTAAGGGCGATTGCTACTAGAGAGAAAACAATTATTACAACTAAGGCTAAAGAGGTTTAGTTGTAAAGTATAGGGCTAAGGTTTGCTAAGGCCTTATAAAAACCCTTTGGCAAGGCCGTACAGAGGCCGGCACTTCCTCTTTCCTCTTTAAGATTCAGTTCCGTACAGCAGCTACACCTAAGCAATTAATCCTTCCTTCCTCTACAACTAGTGTGGTCATCTTGCCTAGTGATCCTTCGTATCTAATATTTTATTTATAAAGACAAAGCTGCTGGGCTAATAGTTATAAAATCGGCGGTTTTGCTTCTTGCCTTCTTTATTTCCTAGCAGCGATTTTTCTCTACTATGCTAAAAAATCCAGCGGAGCTATAAGAGATGCTAAAGGCAAAGCTGCTAAGGCGCATTATAGCTATTGTTAACAATATATAGCTATTGTATAAAAGTGCTAAGGATGCAAAAAAGAATGCAAAGTTATAAGCAAGCCAAAGCAAAGACAACTAAAGGCAGAAGTTTAATAAAGCAAAAAACGCTTTTTACGTTAAAGGCAACTAGCAGCCTAACAATAATAATCTATGCTAAGGCTTTTATAAGGCTATAGCTAAGCTATACAGCAGCTAAAGTATAACAAACGGCTCGCTAAGCCTTTAAAAACTCTTAAATGCATTAGATAATATTAACTTTATAGCAGCCTTTAAAGATTAATTTAACGCAGACTAAAGGCTATCAATTAGAAAAACGTCCTCGGTAATGCTAATACTATAGTTTAAAGCCGCTAAGGCTACGCAGCTTCGCTTAAACAAAGACAGGCTATAAGCTATTAAAGATAATAAAACAAAAACGGCACTTTTTTATATAAAGGCTAAAATAAGGTTTAATAATAATATAGCAAACTTAGCAATAAGCTTAGCACTATTATATATATAAGTAAACATAGCGCCTAGCGATATATTCCGCTGCGTAAGCAAGGTAATCGGCATTAAAAGAACATTTAATCAAATATAGAAGATTGCCTTGGGCTTTATTTGCAACGCTTTAGACAATTAAATAAATCCTGCCTTTTAATAATATCTATAGTTTACTAGCAGCAGAGTAGACACTAGAAAGTTTTAGCTAATTAAGGCTTTAAGAGACGTTTTTACTGCTAAGAAAGCGTTTAGCCAGCTTATAATTATTATTATATTTAGTTTAATAGCTGCGGGTATAAGAGGCACTATAATTTATTTTACTATATACTTATTTTTTATAAAAAGGCAAAATGCAAAAAAATAAAAAAAGCTATTAAAAGAAGATAAGCAGCGGTAGCAACGTTAAAATGTGCTTATTATAAATAAAGTAAGTATATTATTGCTTTTAAACCTATATAAGCTAAACTTTAATATAAAAAGTCTTTAAGGCTTTGCAAATTGCCTATTTAGCAGCCTACCTATTATTGTCTTTATTAGGGATTTTATCTAGTTTACGCTAATATTTAAAATAACCTTACTAAGGAATATAAACGCTATTAGACAAAAAATAGCCATAGGATACAATAATACAAAGATTAAACTTTTTAATAATTAGCTAAAGGCTAAGAAGCTTTAGGAAAGCTTTATAAATGTTATAATGCTAAAGAAACAAAAGTATGCCTAAGGCAGCCTAGACCTGCTTAGGCTCTTTAGCCGCTTTTAAAAGGAAAAGCAAACCGCCAAAGACATAGCTAAACTCTAAGCATAATACTCCGCTACCTTACAGTTAAACTTTGCTAATAGCAAGCAGGCTATTACTTTATTAAACTAAAACTAATAGAACTTAATACTATATACAGCTTTTGCTTTTGGCAAAGAAAAAGAGCGCAAAGTATTGATTTACTTGTCTAATTACACTTAAAAGTTTCAACTGCCTATAGTGGCGGAAAAGTTAGCAGCATTGCTGTTAAAAGACGATAGTAACCTGCTAGTCCTAGGCTTATTCCTATTCGTTAAAGGTATGCTAGTTATTATTAATAAGAATATATATATAAGCCTTAAAATCGTTAACAAGTCTAAGTTTACAGCAGTTAAAATGGTCCACCTGCCGAGGCTTAAGGAGGTTGTTATCTATAATAACCTCTTTATTTTTTTTAAGCCTTTAAGCGGTATTATTGTGTATCCGGTCCGCGGCGGTCTGGTGGGCCAAGCCCACAGGGAACCGATTTCTATATTGGGACTAGCGGCATTTACTAACGTAAATGCCGGCTTACAAAGACCGCGTTACACGCTAGATAGATTTATTTCTTTCCTTCTAATCAACTACCCTTTTGACTGCTTTACTAACCTCATTTATCGTAAGGTTTAAAATAGAACGAAGGGCTAACTATTGTGGATATACAAAAATAATTATTTTTGTCAGAAAACTTTTAAATTTATGAAAAGCATACGCAAACAAACTAATAATCGCGAAATAAACGCAAAACGATATCCTCCTATTTTCCCTACTACCCTTCTCATCCATTAACTGTCACAATAAACCCTACTAAATCTCCTAAGCCACTAAGCAACCCTTCTCAAGCTCTAAAGAGTCCTTATAGTCACTTTTTAAGAAACTTGTTTGCTGGCCTAGGAAGCGGCCTAGAAAGCAGCCTAGGCAGTGGCGATTAAGCCCATTTACCTAGTCAAAAGGGTAGCAAAGCTGGAAGAGCTTTAGTATAATTGCAAGAAAGCCTTATAGGCAAAGACCTTCTAAACACCTTCTTTATAAAGCAGAAAAGCATTAAGAACACTAACACAGAACTAAAAAAAATAGCAAATCACCTCGCTAACTAGTTTAACAACTAAACAGCTAGTTAAATTGCTTTAAAGACTAAAGTTAATAAAAACCAAGCAGCCTTAATTATGCTTTATAAGCAGCTAATCAAACAGATTACAACGATTAATACTAAATATAGCAAAACAATAATATATATCAGAAACATCAACACTAAGCTAATAAACGCCAGCTATTACAATGCCAAAGCTACCAAAGCCAGCCTTTCAACAGCTACTAAGCTTAACCTAGCGCTGCAACCATACGCAGGCGTCAACACCCAACATAGAGCTTATTGTCTAGATAGCACTTTAAACCTTAATAGCCTTTATAGCAACTTAAAATAGTGGGATATCTTTACTAAGATAGAGAAAGCTATTAAAAAAATATTCCTACAGATAATTTTAGATTATTAAGCCTCCGTTGATGCAGAGTACGCATATAAGAATAAGATAACGTTTTCTTTTTATTTAAAAATCTCTTGCGCTAATTATACTACTTTAAATTACTTTTAGCAAATGCAAACGTTGCTAAAAAGCGCGCTGATCCTCTATGAAAACTAGGCAACAAAAGTTGCTTTAAAACTCTTAGAAAACTTTTAACAACTCTAAATATAAATAAAAGCTTATTACTAACCAACTTAAGCGCTGTTTATTAAAGGCATTATTTAAGTTTTAAATAACTATAACACTATTTACTCTCCCTTATTTGTGTTTACTACTTTTTTATTATTTAAAGACAAAGAGTATTATAATTTCTTATAGCGCCTTAGAGATTTTTTCTTTTGTTTATTAGCATGCAATTAATAGTCTAAGGGCGTTTACATAGTCTTTATAAATAAGATTAAAACGTATCAGCTAAGCTTATACGGCTAGATCTTTTGCAATATCAATTAGCATAACTATATAACTGCTTAGATTATTAAAGAGATCGTTATTTGCGCGCAGCTTTACAACCACTAAGCGGTTAAGTTGCATATTTACAGCATATTAGCTGCTATAATATAATTACACAGCGCCACTATGCTATACTATAATTTTAAAGTCTCTTTAGCTACTTTAAACCGCCTAGGCACTATTAGCCTAACACTTATTAACGCTATTATAACCTTTATAATCTTAAACCTTTAATCTAACAACTATACCATCTTTTTAATTAGTTATATACCTGCTAATGCCAATTGGGACAATGGCGCCGGTTTCGGCGCTGCTTTTATTATGGCAGCTATGGCTTATAAGAGTAGTAATAAGTGCTATAATTGTAGTAAGATTAGTTATTAAGCCAAAGACTATCATTAAAAGGTAGTATTCCCTAAGCCTTATCAACCAACGGGCCAAAAGGTTACTCTAAAGAAAGTGCTTTTTAAAGATAACAAAGCCTTTAATAAAGTAAAAACCTTCTTTAGAGACAAGCGCAATACTTATTCCTCTACTCTCTATAAACTTTAAGTTTATTTTACAATCAATAATAATAAAAACAATAATAGATAAATAATCAACCTAAGCCCCTTTGATTGCTTAGCAAACAACTTATTTAACATTGACCTATAGTTTGTTATCAAAGACTAGCTAAAAAACAAAGAGTAAAGATGCTGTGGCATCTATTATATAGAGGTAAATGCAAACAAAAACCTTTTTCTACTATGAGACAAACACCTTATAAAAAAGGGTAGTAGCAACCTTTACAACCTTTTTAAGGCATAATTGCCTTTGGGTAAAAAGTTTACCGTCTTTTTTAACTATAGTTATTTATTAGTATACGTTTCTAATAGTCTAGCAACTAAGTTGCAAACCAAGCCATACCAAACAAGGCAGCCAGCCACAATGCATAGCATTAAAGGAAAAGGTCTGCCTATAGATTAAGACATTATTATTAATGGCTAATTTGCTATAATAAACAGCTAGTTAAATAGCTTTTTAATAGCAGGTGGCATCGTACCTAACGGCACGTTTCTAGGCAACCTTACACTTGGCAAATCAATATTTTATAAGTAGGGCGTCACTTGCAGAGACGACCCTCCCTACGGCCAATCGATTACCCTCTACACATACTATAGCCAACCAACCCTTTTACCAAATCAGACAATCTTAAAAACATACTATATAAGTAAGCAGAGTTACGCAATAAAAGAGGCTATAAAGCTAATAAACGAAGGACTAAAGGCATAGTAGAGCAAAGGCATACCTATAAACAAACCTAATATTTTTTAATACCTTTGAGAGTATAAGACTCATTTCCCTGGCCTCTTTAACTTAGCTAAAAGAAAGACTAAGGCTATTTGCAAGCTTTCGAAGATATAGCATGCAATTAATACCAAAGACAACCCCCTATTCAAGCAAGCCCCACAGCAATACAATCTAGCCTAAAAATAGGCGATTTGCGATTTTGTTAAGTTATATAATAACAAGCTAATATAGCCAAGCAAGTCCCTTTAGGCCTCTGCTTTATACCTTATGCTAAAAAAGTTACCTAGGCAAACTACCAAGCCTGACAAAAATAACCCCTAGGTAATATAGCGCTTTTGCTATAACTATTGCAAAATTAATGCTTATATTAAAAAGCATGCATATCCTTTGTTTAATATAATAGATTAGATTTAATGTGCGGCAGGCTATCGTTGATATGTGTTCTTAGACCTAAAAGATAGGTTTTAGCATGTTTTTATCCGCTTGTCTAATTGCGAGAAGACTGCTTTTCTTACTCTTAACGGTTTATATAAATGGATTATAATGTTATTTAGCCTAATAAATATACCTACAACCTTTTAAGCACTGATTAAAGAAATCTTTAAGCCTTTTAAAAACTTTGTCTCTAGACTGCTAAATAATATAGCAATCTAGGCTAACTCTTCTTATTAATTTTATAAAAGATTGCTTTTTTTGTTTGCATGCTTAGAAGAATATAGCATGCTTTTTAATACTTATAAGTTTGTTTTATTTTATACAAAAGGCATCTTCCTTGGCTTTGTTATCAATGCTAAGAGCATTAAGGCAAACCCTTCCAAAGTCGCCGCCATTAGAGATCGCTTTAAGCCTGCTACAACGATTAAAGTCTATAGCTTTATCAACGCTACAAGCTACTTTCGCTACCTTATTAACAACTATTTAGCTAAGTTAGAACTCTTTATAAACTATTATATAAGACTAAAAGAAGCCTCTATAAAGCTATCGCCAAAAGCCAAAAAGTAGTAGCAGCACATTCGCAACCTTATTATAACTTTTCCATTAGTATACGTTTTCAACTAGCAACTACTCTGCGTAATTAATTTAGATACTAGTCAAAAATACGCCGGCGCCTACTTTCTACAGCTTTATCTTAACTCTTAGACCAGCAAGCAAATTCTTTACCTTATTACTTATTTCTCAAAAAAGTTTAACAAAACTTAAACCTGCTATTTAGCGCAAAAGCAAAAATTTCTAGGCATTCTCTTAGCACTTTAGCATTAAAAATACTAAGTTTAAGGTACTAAGGTTATTATAATAACTAATCACAAAAGCCTTAAAACTATTAAAACAAAGGCTAATTAACCGCCACAAATTATATAATTTTTTAATACTATAAAGCATTATAGAATTTACATTATCTATTGCTTTAGCACTATAAATGTTTTTGCAAACTATCTCTTTAAACTACTTAACGCACTCATTAACGCGTTTTCCTCTGCTAAAACTAGTAAGAGGGAAAAGGTTAATAATAGTTAGCCAGCACCTAAAATCAAGCATCCTTATAAATTGAATCAGCTTGATTTGCAAACAATCTTTAAGCACCTGCTATTTAAAACAGATCTTTTAGAGGCTATTAACCTTAACTAGGCATGTAAGCATTTTGTGGTTTATAACAATAGCCTTTATAAGTTGGTTAAGTATAAGCGCTTGCCCAGCAACCCTTTATACCCAAAAGGCCTAGCTATAGATAACACTGCCCTGCTAAGGGTATTTAAATTTAAAAACCTTTTAAAATTAGCATAACAGCTTTATTTAAATCAGGGTCACTATACTGTTAGCAATATAGTTTGCTACCTATTATATAGCTTTTAATACCTAAAACTGATTTTAGCAGCCTAATAAGCTATAGTAAAATGCTTTTATTGCTAACTAATAAAAAAGCTAAATTTTACCCTTTTTAATCTAAAACCAACAACTCTGCTACTGCCTTTCGCAAAGTAGGCAATTAATTTTATGGCAATTAACGGCGTTCTCATTTTAGTTGCTGTTAAATATGCTATAAGCTAGGTTAAAGCTAAAGTTACGCTAAATTAAACGTTTACTAATATTGTACCCTTCTTTATAAGAATTATTAATACGTTTAGGCTACTAAGAAAACTAATCTCTAACAACGCTAGCTGCTTTAAAGGCAAAAAAGCCTAGGCGTAGCATTGTCGTTATAGGTTAACTATTTAGCCTATTATACTAATAAAACCTTGCGAAAACGGCAAAGTTAAAAAGGCAAACAGCAACCTTAAGCATATATTTATTTGCAAGTAGACAACTAATCCTATACGCAATTTAAAAGCTTTTGTATATTGCGCTGTATTAATCTACAATTAAACCCCTAAGCAGTTTAGTTACTCTCTTTACTTTCTTTTATTTAATATAACTTTTATAGAGTTAAGAGATGCTTTTTTAGTGTTTAACTTTGCAGCCTATACCCGCAACCCCACTAATGATAAAGAGATTGCCTTTAATAAAAAACTAGTCTGCTAGTATAAGGCACCTTTAGCCCATTAAAAAGCAAATAGACTAACTGCTTTGAGAAACCAAATATGCGCCTTTCTTTAGGAGAAAAAAGCCTTAATATATATATACGCCTTTGGCGACTAAGTTCTACGTATACGCCAACATAGCTATAAGCACAAGCTATACTACGACGGCCCGTAGGCCATCGTCGATTGCCATGCCAGCAATATATACACCCTTTAAAGCCCTAGCGGAATTACCCTGCCTTTCAAATACAACGATACCAACCTCTTTCCGGCCTATAGTATAGACAGCCACCCCGTTCAAAGTCTCTAATACGCTAGCAAAATTATACTAAAACAAGATCGCGCAAAGCTAGCCGCCAACGCCAAACTAGGCTCAGGCTACTAAGCCTAGGGCAACAAACGGCTATCGGGTGGTTTTGCCACCCCTATAGCCGTGGTAGTTCTGCTACCCCTATAGCCGTAGTAGTTCTGCCACCCCTATAATCGTGGTAGCCCTGCCACCCCTAGTGCTGCTAGCGACAGTTGGTGGTGATAGGCAAAGACGGGAGACGCCTTCCCCCAAGAAGAATGGCTGGGTGGCGGTAAACGACGAGGTACGTAGACAATGGAAATAAAGGCTTAAAACAAGCCAAATAAAATATATTGTAAATAAGTAGACGACGACCGGGATGGTTGTATTTGGAAAAGGGGGTGATTGTGTATTTGGTTTGCGGCGGTTTGGTGAGCCAAGCCTACGGGGAACTGATTTTTGTATTGGGACTAGCGGCATTTACTAACGTAAATGCCGGCCTACAAAGACCGCGTTATACGCCAGATAGATTTATTTCTTTTCTTCTAATCAACTACCCTTCTGACTGCTTTACTGACCCCATCTATCGTGAGGTCTAAAGTGGAACGGAGGGCTAACTATCGTGGACACACATTATCCTTAAGTTTAAAACAATGCACAGCTTATCTATTTTACATTTTGCCCTTAACTATATTATAATAAAGACAATTTTTATTTAAATCTCCCCTAAAAATGCCTTTAAAAAAATACTTTGCCCTAAGCGGCTAAGGCAAAGCTGTAACATTAATATTAGCTGCAAAAAACTGCTATATATATTAAAATATATTATAATAGACTATAAAGGTTAAGGTTAAACGCTAGGAAAAACGCTCCTAGAACTTTATAGAAAAGGATACTCTAGGAAAAAAGGGGAGATAGAAAAATGTAATGCAATAAGCATATATATACAGTTATTGCGCGCGCAATAGCTAGCAAATATAGCACTTATAAAGCTGCTTAACATATTTAACTTTCTAAGGGCACAAATGTTGAAAAAGGTAACTTAGGGGGTGTTAAGGTTAAGGGCGCTGGCGGCGGAAACCGTTAGAAAGTTTAAAGCTATATATAGATACTAGGAGTAAACAGCTACAGCGCTGCAACCTATCCTAAATAGCTAGGCAAGATTTTCCAAAAGAGGCTAACAGCGTATAATAAATAAAAGATATAATTATTATGCCTTAGCTAAAATTGCTTATAAACTTATTAAGGCTAAAAGTTTAAAAAAGTAATAAAAATAGCAGAATTTCTGCAAACTATTATCTTAGCATTTACTATTCTTTATATAGATTTTTTATTATAGCCTAAATCTATTTAGATTATTCTTATACTGCTTTAAATTTAGCAACTAGCTTATTAGCAGTTATCTTAGCATAAGTAAAAGCATAAGCTGCAATCTTAAAGCAGCTAAAACTGCCTAACTACGCCTTTTACCTTTTAAAGGAAAAAAAGATATTAGCAAAGATGTTTAGCGGTTGTATTATAAACTATAGTGATACACCCTTTAAAGCAGCTTAAAGCGCATTTGCAAAATAAGTTAATAAAAATATATAAAAGAATAAAGCATAAACTTATAAAACTTATATAATAACCTTTAGCTAGATTAAATATAATTATTATATACGCTGTTTATTACCTTTAAAGCCTTTATTGTTTAGCCTACTATACATTGCATTTAAAGGCTTTTCCTTTAACTATAGCCGTTATATAGGGGCTGGCGCTTAATACTAATAGCCTAAACTAAAAAGGCAGCTACTTAAACTAAATTGCTTAAACACAAGGCTTAGTAAAGCTTTTAAGCCTTTATATTCCGCTTAATAAAAAAAGAAGCTAGCATAGCTGCTGCTTTACTATACATAGCTATATTAATGCTATAACGCAAAATAAAGTTATAACTGCTTAAAGAAATATTAGTAAAAAAAGCTTTAAGAGAATAGAAATAAAGTAGCATACTCTTATATAAAGTAAGTAGAGGCTAACTAGCAAATGTAAACAAAAGCGCAAAAAAAGAAATAGATATAGTAGAAGGTGTTAGCGGGTTAGTAAAAGAGGCAAAAAGCTGTAAAAATAATAAAATGTAAAGAAAAGACTAGACATAATCTTAAATATAAATAAGTAGGCAAATAAGTTATAATACTTAGGGCAATTTAATTAAATGCTAAGCTAAGATAGAAAAAGGTAGAACTACACTTAGTTCTTTGTATCTAAATCTTAAAGTTATAATAACAATAAGACCGCTAACTTAAACTTGCCTATATTTAAATGCAAACATAGTAATTTAAACAAAAATACCTAGATATTATTATTTAATTATAGTATATTTAACAATAAAAGACTGCAAATAAATGTATGCCCTAGATAAAGAGTATAGTTTGGCTAAAAAAAGCAACTTTAACGCTGGAATAATAGAAATAGCAGCAAAAAAAGCTTATAGCAGCAACGACCTACAACTTATAGCAAAGATAGCCAATGAAAATATAGATTTAGTAACTAATTAAAAAGCTAAAACGTCGACCAATTAAAGCATAGCAGATAAAGAGGGCTAAAGGGCAGAATATTTCCTTGTGTGGCTTTTTAA
Source organism: Dendrostoma leiphaemia (assembly GCA_026120015.1). Lineage (NCBI taxonomy): Eukaryota > Fungi > Ascomycota > Sordariomycetes > Diaporthales > Erythrogloeaceae > Dendrostoma > Dendrostoma leiphaemia. The sequence goes on from JALRMF010000236.1 coordinate 39,154, forward strand.
AAGGATTAATAACCTTTCTTAACAAAAGGCATTATAAAAATTAGCATAATATCTCTTTTTATAAGATTTTAATAGTATTATTATTAGCAAACTGCTTTAAAGGTAAACTATTTCTTTTACTTTATTATTTATAATTAACTAATTTAATTACTAATTAATATTAGTAGAGTTTTACTTAGTTAAATAGTATATTATTAGGTTATATAATATATTTATTTATTAATAATAGTTGGAAGAAAGAGAGGCTATTTACGTTGGGGAACGAAGCTATAGAAGGTGGCTTATGTCTCTCTTTGTTCCGCACTAGCCATAGCCGGCTAGCGCCAGTCCGCGGCGGACCAGTCCTCCAATCGGACAAACGTAGGCCCGGTCCTTCCTTCCAGCTATGAACCTACACATACACTATTTCCAAGCAGTTGAATTGAATTAATGAAAGCCCCACCAGCTGCAGATTCCCACGTCCACTTTAATTCTATTTCAGCCCTTCTCATTACCTCATCAATCCACGTCAATTCAATCTGAGCTCCTGGTGGGTAGGCAATTGAAACATTGTAGAAATTTCTTAGTGTTCCAAGTTTGTTAGGTAAGAGGGTATTTCAGGCCCTCTAGACCTCTCTGACTTAGGTGGCTGGGGGCTTTGTAAACTCAGGGGTCCAAGGTTTCAAAAGCCCTACCCAGGTCCAGTTTTTGGCTCAAAACACCAAAGACCTCTAAAGCTAAACCTAAAACGGAAAATCCGCGATGGGCTCCACTGTTTGTCTATCAACGTCAATCAATCCCCACTGAGGCTCGCCAGATTTCAACGTCGATCCATTCCACAGGATCTTTGCTTAGCAGTTTCCACTGTCAATTCCACGGAGGAGGATAGTGGGTGGAATGCGTGGATGTGACACTCTAAGAAGACCAAATGCCCATGCAAGGTCATACGTAGTAATGTTTCGTTCTATGAGTTGACCTCGACTGCAATGATGAGGCCAAGTGCCTCGCGCGAGCTGACTACTTGAGTACGGAGTACTATCTATGATAGCTGTGAATAATCTCATGCTCGAAGCCGACATCACGAATGAGTATAGCATCTTCGAGAGTCTTCCCTATGAGACAAAATGGTTCTGAATTCTGTGGGACTCTATACCGAGGTACTTTATCACACCTGCGTGTGACGTGCTTTAAGAGTGTTGCGCACATGGCCGGAAGGCCGCAAGAGCGGGTCGGCTCGGTGAGTTCTCTATCTGTCCCCAGCTTCCTAGATTTTCATCCTAGCATCTCACAGCACTCAATTGTTTCTTCCCTTATTTCTTCCCTCCCCTTCATCGTGATTCGTCTTGCATTTTTCAAGGGTGCTGAGTCATGGATGGGAATTGCAGTTACCGTCATAACTGCGACTCCGGTTAACTGCACATCAACTTGATGAGGAATTAGCCTAGGGCTAATAAGGATTCCCAGGCTCCGGTCAGGGTGTCTCAAGCTACTTGATTGACAGACTGGCGCCGCGAATGGTTGCCTGTGCGTAGACGGCTGGCTGAAGGTTGAAGACCCTACCCGGAAAAGATGAAACTGAAGCTAGAAGTGGGTTTCTGGTGTTGGGGGGGGGGGGGGGCGGATCGACATCTGGACTCTGGGAGCACTGAAGAGTCTCAGCCAGGGATGGCAGACTCCAAATATAGCTGGGTTGATTCATGGAAGCAGGGCAGGAGATCAATGGTCGAGGGGCTCACTGATTAGACTTTGCGACGCTTAAGCTTTTTGTCCTGCTTTGGGATGCTTCGGCACGGGATACACGGGAAGGTGAAACCGAGAGCGGTGGAATGTCAATGTCGACAAGCCAACACGCCAGCGGCGGCTGCTAGACTAGGTAATCCATACCTGCGCTGCTATTACAGTGCAGGGGATGGTACAAGGTATCCGGAAAATCCCCCGGTGGCCTGTGAAGAGGCCCAGTTCACTTGAGTGAGCAGCAGCCGACGTGAAGAGACAATATTTTCCGGTATAAACCGTGGTTCTCCATTAGGGCCTGCGAATAGGATCTATGAAAATCCAATCTTCCCGTCAGCTAGACAATGGGAAATAATGCTCAACCGTCCCAAATGTCGTAGGGAATTTCCTTGTGCCATGGTACTGTACAAGTAAAAAGCGCCTGATAGATTAAAGCTGCAACGGTTTTGACGGGTAGGGTTAGGGGCGCAGGGGTGTGACATGTGCCGTTGACCCGGCGGCGTGGCTCGCTCAAAGGGTCTACAGGTCGCTCCCCCCCCCCCCCGCGGCCCCGCCCTGTCAATTGGCTCGCCAATCTCAAACGAGGTCAACGGCGATGACGACGACGAAGATCCATGCAGGCGACAATTTATCCCAAGCTGGAGTACATGGCAGAGGATACCGGTCGAGCGAGGTGGCACATGGTTGACAGCAGGCGGAACCAGAGATTTATACAAAGTAGATGGGTGGAGAGGAATAAGTTTAAGTTTTGTGGAACAGATTGCAGAAAAAGGCGTCTTTGATGGGCAATGCGATGCGAAAGGTGACGGACGTGCAATACATACTCATTACTTATTAGGCATATACATACTTTCGTACTCCTTTATTTCCCCTCTCCGGTCTCCCCGAGTCGACGAAGTCGGCCGACTCTCCCGAGATTCAACCACCGACCGGCCAGGCCAGGCTTGCCAGGCACGACCAAGCCAAGTTCACGACGATCAGATCAGAGAAGATCAGCGTTCCTTGGTATAAGCAAATTCCCACCGCCAATAACTCAAATTCTCCACCCTTCAAACAGCCATCTGGCCTCCGATTCTGCTGTGGCGTCCCGCATCCAACTCATCCACACGCATCGTCCATCCATCGTGTCGTCCACACCCACTAAAGCTCCTATCGTATTGTCTTGCCACCCTCCCTCGTCAAGTATTTGCTAGCCTCGCTCGACATCGGCCATTCCTCCTCGGAACCCCCACTCGCGTCCCCCCCCCCTTCCCTCCCACCCTCTTGCTTGTCCTCAATCTCGCCCGCAGCAACCAATACCACACGGTCTTTTTCATCTACGGCAATCAGGGTGCAGGTACACGCTGCGCGACCCGTATCGCATCGCATCGCATCGCATCGCATCGCATCGTATCGCTACCGCTGCTGTCGTCGACCACAAGGGCGCCGAACACTGCTCGCGGCGAACAGGAAACCGGACCCCCTCTCTTTCACCACCACCTGCCCGCGCGGCCGTCCCTCGCTTCGATCCACCTCGACCTACCCGCCGAGCCACCGTCCGACATGATAGCGTAGCGCCATGATCATACCGCAGCGCTTCCACCGCGTTGTGCCCGTCGTCGTCGTCGTCTTCTTCTGCCTCTTCCTCCTCTCCTCCAACCGCTTCCGGGACGCCGCCCTCAACAACTCCATATCTACCAAGATCGCCGGCGCTGGCAATGGCCAAGGGGTTTCGCAGGCTGCCCTGGAGGAGGCGGCGAAGTTTGGCACGCCGCCGGGCACCACATTGCGCCCTCCCCTCGCTCCGGGCGAGTGTAGTCCGGACATCGAGTTCCTGCGCCGCCAGGAGCTGGGCCTGACAGACACCATCCGCTATGCCAGGCGATGCGTCACTCCCAGGTATACCAAGGGTGTCGACCGCGAGGCCATTGTCAGACTCGACACCCCTCTCATCTCCCAGAGCACGACCGTCAACTTGACCTCCTGCTCCACCGTCGAATCTCTCCCGTGCGACCCCATCACTATACCGGTGCCTACGCCCTACCCGAAGCAGACCTTTGAGCATTTCATCTTCGGAGTTGCTACGTACCACGACCGCATGATCGAGGCTCTGCCGGCCTTCGACCACTGGCTGGCCGGCAGTGGGGCCCCGCTCGTGGCCGTCATCGTCGACCACGCTTTCCACGACTTGCCGGCTCTGGAGAGGCTGTTTGAGCAGCACAACATCAAGCTGATCACCGTCCACGGCGAGCCGCAGCTTACCATCGACCAGAACCACTTCATCACCCTGCGGCCTACGGTGCAGAACATCGGACCCGAGACGAAATGGGTGGGCATCTTGGACGACGACACCTTCTTCCCCTCGCTGTCCGCCCTCAGCGACGCCTTTAGCGCCTACGACCACACCAAGGAGCTATGGCTGGGCCAGCTGTCCGAGGATTTCTACTCGGTGCGGTCGTGGGGCTTCTTCGCCTACGGCGGCGCCGGCGCCTTCCTGTCGGTCCCGCTGGCCAAGAAGCTCGAGCCGTTCCAGGAGCAGTGCCTGGAGGAGGCGGCCCTGCCGTCGGGCGACGGCATGCTGCGCGACTGCGTCTACTACCACTCCAAGACGAAGCTGACGCTGGTGCCGGGGCTGCACCAGCAGGACATGCGGGGCGACCTGTCCGGCTTCTTCGAGGCGGGGCTGAAGCCCCTGTCCCTGCACCACTGGAAGAGCTGGTACGAGGAGCCCGTCTTCAAGATCGCCGAGGTCGCCAAGCTGTGCGGCGACTGCTTCCTGCAGCGCTTCCAGTTCGGCGAGGACACGCTCTTCTCCAACGGCTACTCGATCGCGCTGTACCGCAAGGGCCTCGCCGGCCTCAACCTCGACTGGATGGAGGCGACGTGGAACCAGCACGGGCCCGAGTTCGACTTCAGCATCGGCCCGCTGCGGCCGGCGCTCCAGAAGGACGAGAAGAGGAGCTACAGGCTCAAGGACGCCGAGTGGCTCTCGGACGGACGCCTGCGGCAGATCTACGTCTACAAGAGGGACTGGCAGAGCGGGGAGGACATGGACGAGGTGGTGGAGCTCCTGTGGCACCCGTAGAGGCGGCTGGAGCTGAATGAGGGGGGTTCATTGCACCAGCATATCGGGAGTTCAGAACCGTGACACAAACTGCATCAAGTTCCTGTCGCGTGCGAGTCAACTATTGGGCATGGCGTGTTCGATTTTCTGGGGCGTGCTTGATCTTTTATTCCTGGGCGTCTGGCGTCTTTTACATCTCTATATCATCCGGGGGAGGAGGGGTGGCTGGTGTGCTGCGGTCACATTCTGCGAGAAGAATTGAGGTCTTCAGGGTACAGACCAATACAGGGGGAACTGAACAACTGTCAATAAGTATATCTGAAGGAATTGACATCTTGAGCAGGGCACAAAGTCCTTCAAGATGGTAATTCAGCGTCGAATTGAGACGGATACATAACCCGCCCAGGGGCATTGCATCGCAGCCATATGGAGCAACATTGAATGAACTACTGAATCCAGTGTTTTGCAACTAACGCTTCTCCACAACGGAATCCAGCGCCGCAATGATCAGAACCCTCGGTGCGACAGAGCGGCCGGGGTGACCAGCAAAAGTCAGTTTAGCACTTCGAGACCCTGAGTAATCCCCCAACGGTGATGATATCACCAGCGGGTTCGAGGAGTTCAAGGGCCAAGGCCGGCCGGCTCTTCGTGCAAATCCACTATCCCGGCCTGACGTCGGCCGGCTCCGGCTGCTGATAAGCATCCTCCGTACTTGCCTACAGGTTTAGGTCTCGGCTGGCCTGCACCATCTACACGAAATCTCCTCGCGCCGGCCATACTGTTGCGAAGTACGCAATCTTTTATATATCCTCTGGAAGGGCAAGCATCATACGAGCATCGCGATACAAGAGACCGAGGACGAGAACAACGAGCACGCCAAAAACCATGGCAACGGCACCATCAGGGAGCGTCGCGGAGGAGTTTTTCCCACAGCGGACGAAGCCGAGCAGAGAGCAGACAGACGGGGTGAGACGAAATTCCTAGCCACTCTGCTGTTCTTTCCTGAAGAGAGCGCGCCCCCCCCCCCCACCCTTACCTTATATTTACCACAGCACCATTGTTAAAACTCTCTCCCTCTTCTCTCCCCCCCTCGCAGAACATGGCCAAGGTCCTCGCCCTCCAGGCCACGGCGCGCGCAGAGCACGGCAAGCGGCCCTTCGCGGCCATCCTCGTCGGGCCCGACCACGCGACGGTCCTCCTGCGCCACCAGTCCGTCTCGCACGTGGACCACGCCGAGTCGTCGCTGGCGCGGCTCGCGTCGGTGCACTACTCGCAGGCATACCTGTGGCGGTGCACGCTGTACTCGACGTGGGAGCCGTGCGCCATGTGCGCGGCGACCATCTACTGGGCCAACGTCGGGCGCGTGGTGTTTGGGGCCGGCAACGAGGCGCTGCTGCGGCTCACGGGGGCCGGGAACCGGGAGAACTTCACCATGCGGTGGACGTGCGAGGAGATTGTCAAGGGTGGGCAGAAGGACGTGGAGGTTGTGGGGCCGTTGAGCGCGGAGGGGTGGGAGGGCAAGGTGGTAGGGGATGCGGACTTGTACTGGGCCAAAGTGAGAGCTGGGATTGTGTGAGTACCAATACAGGAGGAGGAGAATAGAAGGAGGAGGAGTTAGAGTTGAAAATGAGAAGTTGTACAAGACCTGTCTCACACACAACCCCTCAAACACTGTTGTTGTTGTTGTTGTTGTTGTTCACCAGAGTCTTGCGACCCGTCATCGCCAAACACAACTGCATCACAAGAGACAGAAAAGCAACTTACAAACAAAACAGACGAGGCTGGGGAATATACATCTTCTAAGACTTACTTATTAAGTCGAATCTATAGCAATCCCGAGTCAACCCTAACCCCTCAAGCCCCTCGGGCGACATGCGCTACTCGGGTGTTGTACTAATAAGACTTACGGATGACTAGAATGAAAGTGATAAGTACGTGACTCCTCCCGGGTAGCCCGCCCGGCCCGGTGTTGGATCCCCGTTTTCTCTCAACATCGCCGGCATCCCGATACATAAAAATAAACTACTGCTGATCCTGAAGGGCCCGTCTTATCCCCGGGGCGGCTCTTGTGAGGATGGTCTCCACCTCGACGGAACCTTTCCGTTCACGAAGACAGGAGGAGGACCAAGGTTTGTCCCCATCCTCCTCATCCGCTTCCGCTCGCCGCACCCGAACGACCGCCCTCGTCAAGACCGCCGCCATGGACACCACCGACGCTGCCACGCCTGTCAACAATGTCAATGAACACAGTAGCCATGAGGAGTCCAACTTGATCCGCAGCCGTGTGGCCAATGCTTGTGATGGATGCAAGGCCAGGAAAGGTGAGAGACTCTTCTGGCTCGTCTACCGCTTCTACTCACTCCTTCATCCTCCGTCCCCCGTCCCCCGTCCCCTCTCCCTTGCTTCCGTCTCACAGTCCCACCGTTCTTCCGGCCGGTCGCGTCCGAGGACCTCGGCATCACTACTATCCCGCGTGGTTATTGCCCCCCTGGTCTAGAACCAATTACTGCACCTCAACGAGCAGCCACTAGTAATATACAGTACTAACTCGTGAACAGTCAAGTGTGACGGCAAGCTGCCGTGCAGTTACTGCACGCGCCGGCAGAGGCCTCATACCTGCAAATACTCACCTCCAAGACAACGCCGTCATCCGAGGCCGAGGACACAACCAAGGACCCCCAGTCTACACTCACCTCCTGGGTCGGCAAATAGCGGCAATGATCAAGGCACCATCCACATCAGGCCTGTGACCACAGCACACCAGCCTTCGAGCATCACTGCTGCCGCGCCCACGCACGGCTTGGTGGCCAGTGGCCTTCCCGACCAGGCTCCCGTGAAATCCTCCACGCCGCTCTCTCATGCATATCCTCCTCACGCCAGCAGCGACCCCGTCATCTCATCCGACGACCACGAGGAAGCCGAGGTGCCCCGAGAGGCACGCCTCCTCTGCGACGCCCAGGGCAAGCTCATCTTCATCGGGGACTGCGCCCCGCTGTCCTTCTTCCAGACCGTCCGGCAGCTCGTCACGTCGCGCGTCGACCCGGGCGCCTTCGCCCCGCAGACGAGCCGCTACTCGGTGCTCGAGAATGCGACCTCCAAGTCCTTCTTCACCTCGGGGGCCGCCGCCGTCTCCGCCCCGGAGGTCGACGCCGAGGGCGTCCCCGCCGCCGTCGCCGCCTACCTGTCCGTCACCTCCGGCATGGTCGACCTCTTCGTCGACGCGCCGCGCCTGACGGACGACGTCACCTTCTGGGCGTCCAGCAGTTTCGTCAGCCACCGCGCCGACGACGTCGCCTCGGCCGTCAACTACCTCGTCCTCGCCCTCGGCACGCAGCAGAAGGACGAGGAGCGCGCCCAGCTCTACTTTGAGTACGCGCGCGACCAGGCCCTGGCGAGCCTGAACGGAAGCCTCAGCATCGAGACCGTGCAGGCGTTCATCCTCGTCACCCTGTACATGCTCTGCGCATGCCAGATCAATGGTGCCTTCCTCTTCTTTGGGATCGCCGTCAGGGCGGCTTATTCCATTGGCGTGCACCGGACCGAGGTCAATAGTCGATTCGGCCACGAGATACATCGACAACGGGACAGGATATGGAAGAGTCTGCGCATCGTCGACCTCTTTCTGTCCACGTCCATGGGCCGACCTCCTTGTGTCAGTGATGTAGACTGCACCGTGCCCTATCGCCAGGTGGACAGCCAGGGCCACGAGGTCTTCGACATCCTGAACGCATCCGTGCAGATCTTTCTGATCCTGGAGGGCATCGTGTTGGAGGTGTATTCCCGGCGGAAGATCACATTCCAGCTGACGGAGGGGATATCGCGGCAGCTGAGGGACTTCTCCGTCAGGTGGCTCCACCAGCTGAAGAGGGTCGTGTCTTCGCCGTCCGAGGAGAGCTCGGCCGAGGTGAACGGTGCCTGCCAGGTGCTGGCCACATACTACTATGCCGTCATGCTTGTCTCCCGCCCGTTCCTGATGTACGAGCTGTACAGACGGCTGTCCCCCGAGCCGGCCACGGTCTACGGCAGGGCTGGGCTTGTCTCGGGCAAGTCCAAGCTGGCGGATGCCTGCATTGACGCTGCGAGCATGATGGTGGACCAGATCCTGGAACTTATCGACAAGGGGGCCGTGACTGGAAGACGTCCGATTCTTGTGTATGTACTTTTGTTCTCCGGATCGCGTCTGCGCGCACACTTGCCGTGCTCTCCGCCGGAGGTGTTTCTGCACAACAATGCTGACATGGAACACACCCAGCTCGTGGCTCTTCGCCGGATCGCTCGTGCTCGGTGCCGGACTGCTCGGCAATTTTGGCCGCGTTCTAGAGAAATACGCACGCATGTCACTGGCGGCACTGGACCACTTTGCCAAAATCGACGCCCACGCAGCCCAGTACGCCATGATCTCCAAGTCGCTGCTCTCGACAGCGCTGGAGTACCTCGAGAAGAAGGAGGTGCAGGAGCGGCTCCAGCGCACGGAGAGCTCCGCGCAGCTCTTCGGGCTGCTCCCCCACGGGCCCCGCGAGGGCGAGGGCATCGTCGGCGTGCGCAGGTCGCCCGAGCTCGCGCGCAAGATTGTTGGCAGCCCGGCGGGGGTCAAGGAGCGGGGCGCCGATGGTGGTGGTGGTGGTGGTGGTGGTGGTGGTCCCAGCGAGACCACCGCCACGGCCGACAACCATCCGACGACCGGCGGCGGCGGCAGCAGCAGCAGCAGCGGCGGCGGCTACGGCATCATGGGCGGCGACTCTCCGTTCTTCAGCGACCTGGACCCGGCCTTCCTGACCATGTCGAGCAACCTCTCGCGCAGCCCAGACCTGTCGCTGATGAATACCGTCTTCGACGGGGACGAGTCGAACTTTGGCGGGCTCAACCTCTTTCCGCTGCTAGAGACGGGCGGGGGAGGGCATATCGATCTGGCGCATTATTTATGACGACATGAGAGACAGGGAACCTGGTAATTTTTTATTCGTTACGATATTACCAAAAACAAAAACCCAAAAAAAAACAAAAAAAAAAGAACCGCTGCTCGCGAGAAGCTTCCCCTGCACTTGCTCGCTCAGCTGTTCCCCTCCAGCCCGACCACCGTCGTCTCCGCGTGGCTAAACTTGCGCTTCCCCGTGCGGATGATCTTGAGCACGGATCTGCAGTTCGGGTCCGGACACGCGATCAGCGCGTCCGAGGTCATCCAGTCGTTTGCGTGCGTCACTCGCTGTTTGGCCGCCAACAATGGCAGCACGGAGGCTGTATAGGGGCGCGCGCGCGTGTGTGTCAGTCAATAGGTAGTTGCCGTACGAAGGAGAGGAGCGGCACCGAGAAAAAGGTGCAGCTGGCTGGACGGGCTCACCCAGGCTGTAGATGCTTATCCCTTGCCCGGGGGGCAGATACATCATCTCTCCCTCCAGGGTGAAGTAATCGCCCTCCTTGGCGCCGCACATGATCTCTTCGCCTGCCGGGCAGACCACCTCCACCCGGAGGTCGTAGAGCTCGAAGGAGTCATCGGCCGGTTGCGATGACATGGTCTAGTCGACGGGCTTATCGACGGGTTTGGCAGCTGGGATGAACGTGAAGTAAGCAAGGTAGATTGAGGTAAAGTGCTCGATTGCAACAGGTTGCGTTCAAAATGATGGGCACATGTGTGGCAGGATTGTCCCGATGAAGAGAATTGATATGGATTCTTTCCAGGATTGTTGCTGTCAAGGATGAAGTCGAGGAAATTGCCGGCAACTGCCGGCATCGGATATTGACCTGAGCCCAGACGGACTTTGATGATTCGGATGCGCCATGATACTTATCGCCCACCCGTGAGAGTGAGTGCATGTGCGGATGAAGCGATCCGAACTGGCAGTCGTCGACGAGTATCCGCGCTCGGTGCCACATTTGGTGCTCAAGGAAAATGCCACGCCAAGCAAGCTATTTTTCTTCCTTCTCTCAGTTTTACTTTTCTTCCTTTGGCTCTTGTGCTGCTTTAGTTTGCGGATATCACGGTGTTCCGATCGATTGGCTTATGCACACCCTATACTTAACCGCAGTTGTATTCTTATGTTCTGCGTCAGACGCATTGATTTCGAGGAACTCACTCCCTCGGATTCCGACCCCCTTCAGGGCTGCATGTATAGCCCCTAACCAAGATCATATTTACATTTCAACACCAAGGCTCTCCGTCAAGCTACACGAGGAGCCAAGGAGGTTGTGGGTGTCTTTTGCTCAGCACATCTTTCCAAATCCCGAAGAAACCAACGTTGAAAGTAGGAATGGCGGTGTTCCTTGTCACAGCAAAAGAAGCAGCAGGTTCAACATTATCAGCGTCTCACATTCAGCCAACTATCGACGTCCCTCAAGATCGACCGTGAATGGTGAAGGGTATCCCAGAAAAAAGAAGTGACAGACAACAAGTTTGGTAACGCCCTCCCGTGCCACATTAGTCAATGGCGTGCGAGAACCACATTGATATGCTTCTTCTTAATTTGTAAAAGATCTTGTACAATTTGTTCACCAGAGCATATACCTCGGTACACCACGTCGGACCCATACCCAGCCCAACTTACACCCCAAGATGCACCGTCAGTACATGGAATACCGTCGGCTCCTCCCATGACTGCTGTGCTGACGCTTCATGCTGGCGTGCGTGGGACGGATCGGCGGCGGCGGCGGCGGCTGCTCAGCAGCGATCCGCCGCGTGCGGTTCTCCGACTGGCGCTCGGCGTGCTCGCGCCGCGCGGCGAGCGCGTTGTCCACGTCCTCGAGGGCGTGGCTGAGGCGCTTCATGGCGTACTTCTTCTCCTTCTCGCTCCGGGCGCCGATCAGGCCGTTCATGGCGTCGTCGAGGTCCTCGACGGCGTCGCCGAGGTCCTCGTCGGCCTGCGAGCCGGTGAACCCCTGCGCCCTCTGCAGGCGCAGCACCTCGAGGAGCGCGTGCTCGATGTACTCCATGGCCTCGGTCGCGTGCTCCTCGTCGCACGCCTCGACCACGCTGTCGATGCCGTGCTGCAGGTTGTCGAGGGCCTGCTCGCGCTCCCGGGCGCCCTCGAGGATGGCGTTGAGGTTCTTGGCGGCCCTTTTGTTGTTGTTGTTGTTGTTGTTGTTGCTGGTGTTGCTGGACGGCGGCAGGAGCATCTTCTGGGCGGCGGCGGAGTGGCTCCGGGCGCGGGACGACGAGGACTTCCTCCTCCTGGACCGGCTCGACGAGCTGCTGGAGGGGCTGTACACGCCCGAGGGCCGGACGAGGTCGCGGTCGAAGAGGCTGCTCTGGTCGCTGTCCACGCTGCGCGGACTGCTCGACCCCTCGGACACGGCGTGCTCGTACATGGCGAGGCCGTAGAGGGCTGGGTGCGCAATGCGAGGCGGCGGGGGCCGTGACCTCCGACGTTCTTCCCTGGGGCCGTCGTCCCTGGGGCCGTCTTCCTTGGGGCCGTCGTCCTTGGGGCCTTCGTCCTTGGGCTTGCCGATCTTCGCGAAGCGGATCTCGGCCAGGAGGTCACCCAGGCCCCTCGCCGTCTGGTTCGCCTCCTTGCCGATGTCGATCAGGTGCATCTCCGCGCCGGGGGTGGAGGCGTAGTCCAGCAGTCTGGAGAGGCCGGGCTTGCGCGGGTATCTCTTCTTCAGCGTGCGGTAGGCGTCGTGGAGTTGTCTCTCGGCCCTCTTGATAAAAGGCGAGTGCGGACCGTCCTCCAGGTCCTCGTCGCCGCAGTTTGTCCTGACGTGCTCCATGGTGATTCTCAGGTTGTCGACGTCCCGGTACACTTGTCGTACGTTGCGCTCATAGTCTCGACCCTTCAGGTACGGCTGCTTGACGGCGTCCTTGACGATCATCGCCGCCACACCCCAGAGCAAGCCTTCCATCTTGCTTGGTCAGAGAGAATCGGTCCCGGGGGCGGGGGGGCTGTTATGGTATCATGTGCCCGGTGAGAAAAGGAGGTTGTGGAGGTAGTAGGTAGACTGGACGTAAACAACGGGTGGCACCGGGGACTAGGCTATATGAATGCTTCCATTGAAGAGGGCAAAACAACATAAAGGGGTCTCGGGTCTCATCCAGGGAGTGAGCCTGACATGTAGACCAACGTGTCCCGCGCGCCGTCTGGGTAGACCAGGGGGGTGTAAGAGTAGGACCAAGGCTATATCCTGAAAGCTTGGACCAGCACTTCAGCGATTCTCCTGACTTCTTCTGACGTCGCGGAATGGGGGCCCTCGTGACCAGCCCTTTGCTCATCTGTCAAAGTAGAAGTCGTCGCTTGATGCCCGAAAGGGGAGTTCCGAGAGGGGACAGGCAATCCTTGAGAAGTGCTCAGTCCGCTCGGCGAGTTTACATCACAACACATAACGCAACTGCACGCGGCCCTGGCAGGATGGGGCTTTCGGACCTCGACGTCCAGCTGCCAAGGGGGGGGGGGGCTCGGATAGCCTTGAATTCTAAAAAAGTCTTGGCCCGGGGCTCCGTCCCCCCCCCCCCCTTTTTCATGCCTACCATTGTACAATGCATTGTATCAGTACCTGAATATTCTCTGCGCTCCAACGGGCTGTCGGGCTGCGTACTACCATACGCTGTCTACCCAAACGCAGAGGGCCACGTTCTCACTGTCCAGAAGGATCCAAAACATCTTGGCGAGTCCGGGGGAAGCATCCGGGACCGCGTTGACCTGGGGAAGGTCGGACGAAGAGTGACATCACCCACCTCATGCCGACTGGACGCCCTACTCGCGCGCATTGTCGCGTCTCATAGGCGCTCGGCTGCTCGGGCACGTTTGCGTTACCCTCAGGACGGCAAAGAACGCGGTGGAGGAACGAATCTGACCTTACAGAGTACTATGTGCCGTACAACGTCGTGGCGGTGTGAAGGTTCGATCACTGGTGAGGCAGAAGGGTTACATGTTTTGGGTAATCGAGATCGAATATAATAGACTTCGGGGGACAAGTCCCGCTCACCGCTGTCAGACAGTGAATATACAGTAGCACCCGGGCTTCCCGTCGGCAGCGGACCCTTGCAGCCCAATGTTTGCGACTACCGTGGTGTGTCTCTCGGGTTCCTGTGCCGTGCCCAATAAAAGGCTGTGCGGAGAGGCTATAAGTACGAGGTCACACCAACTGCGTGCGGATCAACAGGTCTTTGATGGTCGCGGTCGGTCCAGACACCGTGCCGTCGAAGTATAAACTGCAATGTCCTCGGGTGCCAACCAACTTCCATGTCATCCTGCACGATGATCTTACTTCTGCGTAAGAGAACGCTTCTCCACCAGATGAAATGAGCTCACGTCTCTGATTCATGCACCGAATGTGACCTGATCCGCGATCGTGGGCCATTCTTGCCGCGGTTGTCGCAGCCTGTGCCGCCTCGCGGGCAGGCGGGCAAGGTGTTGGCTTGTTGAGGCCAGCGTCCAAGCCTCCTCACTCCGGACATTACTACGGATGGAAGCTGGGATGGTCACTGTATCTCGGCGGCCTAGACCTGAAGCCAAAACGCAGTGTCTGTCTGGTCTCTGAACGCCGATCCTCAGAGTCCCTTCACACGTGCGGTCCGTCGTTGGAACGATGATACGCAGCCCGACATGCTCCTCAGGTGCTAAGCGCAACAGGAAACTTTTTCAGCAGCCGCGGCAGCCCAAAGACTTCGTGGCGTTCCGGAATCTTCGATGATATGACTTGAAACGGCGTGGTTACGGGCCCTTCCAGCGCCTCCCGCTGCTGTCAGGACTCGGAACGCTGAACGGTTAAGTACTCTTCCCGTTAGCACATTCTGTTCTTCGTCGTCCCTGTCCCTGTTGACCCTAGGCGTTGGGCATCACGGGCTTGTGCAGGGTCCCGTGCATAGTGTGCCTTGCTACGAGGGCACTAGGGCTACCTAGTCAGACTGAGGGTAGCGTACCAGCGTATACAAGCTCATCTGTACCTGGCACTGGGCTGGCAGGAACTTTGACGCGTGCAGACGACCCTTCATTACGCGTATTAGAACCGGTGTGAGGGATGGGAACCAGAATGTGTTGTTTAGGGGGCGAAGGCGATGTAGGTGGACGGGAGGAAGTCCCATTTCCTGGTCGAAAACGGATCAGACCGAGGACGAGAGGCTCATTCCTGCGGATCCAAGCGAGTCGAATCTTCGCCCCTGGGTACGCATCCGTACATATTACTGGGCAGAGTCATGCGGCTCGAGTCGCATCTACCACAGCTGCTTCCTATTCACCACGAAAGCGCAGACTCGCCCCTGGCGGTATTCTTGTCTCGTCATCTTCCCCCAGACCATTGACTCAAGATGAGAACCCATCCGGGGACTCGTGGACAATGTCGTCATTCGGGACGGCCCGGCGGACCACACCGCTCGAGTGTCCGCGGCAGTGGCCGCATTCGAGAGAGAGGCTGCCGTTCGTCGTTGTGGCATACTGTATGGGGGAATGTGTGTTTGCGTCATGTCTGGCTCGAGCGTGTCCGCATCCTCCCGACGAGACAGTCGTGTTGTACGTGTATACGGAGGTAGGTGTTCCTGCGGTCGCGGAACAGCCGGGGCGTGGCTCTGTGTTGTTTGAAAACCTTCGCCGGGCCGGCTTCCCCTCGGACTCGTCTCAAGGCTTTGTGGTTGCGTGGTCACAACGGCGACTGCGATGATTCGACAGGCGATTTCCCAAATTCCTCGTCGCCGTGTGGATCAGTGTGTATACGGCCGTGATCTCCCGCCCCTTCTCCGGAGGATTGCCTAGGAAGGTAACTACATATATGTAGTGGCGTGGTGGAAGGAAGCGTTCTCCGCGATGTACTTGTACTTCGGATGAAAATAAAAGCCTATCCCCATGGGGTCCCGCCGGCCCTGTCGGCGGTGAGTTTAAACTTGAGATCGGCCATGCCAACCATCATCGTGCGTCTTCTTTTGTCACCTATAACGGGCCGCTCCTGTCAATGAGGCGTCTGGGTCGCGCTGATCTCCGGAGAGATGTTGCTCATCTCCGCAGCCTCGTCTTGTCAGGTTTCAAGACGCAATATACTTATTACTGCCGCAGAAAGCCAAGTCTTTATGCTCCCGGCCGAAACGCAGAAGAGGGCACTGCACGACACATCCACACCTAGGTAGAGACTCGGAGATCGGGTCGAGATCCTGGACACTGCGTGGCATAACCTCGCTCGATCGGTGCATAGGCACTCATAACCGCCAAGGGTCCTATGTGGATCGTCTTGCCTTCAACGTCTTGCCGGCAAGCCTGACGATTGATTGTATCTGACGCGTGTCTAGGGAATCCTCTACCTATCGTTGTAAGCTTTCCCCGCGGCGTATCGAGCAGCGAGAGCGTTCAATACCAACGAGCGGCTTGCCTTGCGTTAGCCAGTGGCCTCGTGACCTGCCCAGGTTTTATGATGTAACCAGGGTGCAGAAATCCCGAATTGGCTCGATGGAAAGCATGGGTCCTGGCTGTTCAAAAGATCATCCATGGATCTGGCGTGGCTGAAGGTTTCCATGTCACAACGTCGGGCGTGCCTGCTACCATCATAGTGAGTGCGACTGTGGAGCCAGACTTGAGATGCCAAGTAAGTCTGACGAAGACATTGAATGCTTCTCTGAGAGACTTGGTGTCGTCGATATTGCGTGCAATTAGATGTTGCTGTAGTTCGGAGCACGGCGTCGAGCCTGCTATCTCGAGAAAGCCGCCCTTACTCCTTCCTCGTGCAGGTGATCCTATACTTGACCTTCTTAAGCTGCCCAAGTGAAGACCACTGGCCAAAACACAGTTTCGACTTCTCCAGGCATCAGAAACGCTTTTTGGTTAGAAGATTAGCTAGACGTCCTGACATTTCTGAAGTGGCGGTGATGGTGGAGGGACTGGCGAGCTGCGAGCTTCTCATATGTTAACAGTTGCAGTCCCTCGAGCGAGGGCACCGTCGCCTAGGCAGAGACTCGTTCTTGAACCCGCAAACTCATATTATGTGATACTATGCAAGATCAGCACTAGCTTGGAGTTGCGTCTTGTTCGAGGGTTGGGTGTTGAAGGATGAGAGTGCTTTGGAATTCATGGTACAGACCGAAGCCGTATAACGTTGTATCACTTGAAGATTTCAAAAGCAGGGTTTAGTATGGAAAAGTGAGAGGTGTACACCTTCGAGCATGTTGCTCTATCTTGACTTCCCAACTGCAGACTTTTGTATTTCATCTCGAGGAAGAGCGCTTCAATATTCCATACCGCTTGACTGCGAACATACTGGCCAGCCTCGGCGGCGATATCAACGCTGTTATTAAGCTGAGCCCTCCTACTTCGGTGAGAAAATAAAGTGATCAGTTGGTTTCATGGGAACGACGCTGACTTCAGGGAAGCTTCCCTCATCGAGTGACCCCCTTCTGTTACCCAGCCAGAGAGGGATCGACCGCGACCACTGCCACCGCTTTGAATCGGCTCGATAGAAGCACCGCGGTTTCCACGGGCTTTCGCTTAACTTGGACATCTGAAGTCACGCTGGATCCCATGTCGTCAAGACATACAGGATACCTAGGTCTTGTTCTTAGCCAGAGCCCTCATGTTATCTTTGACACGATCCGGGCCCAGAAGGACCGGCCTGAGTTCTCGCCTTACAAATTTACAAGACACTGTCACACGCAACATACCTATATTGGAAGCTCAAACCTTGAGTACACTGTCTTGCCAATTACCCAACTAGAAGCTTTTCACGTACTTGCCGTTCACGATGCGCGTCTTGACGCGGATGGGAATCATTAGCCTCACCGCAATCTCGTCAGCTGCAGCTGTTGTCGGCAAGACCGACTCCAACAAAACCGCCCCCATCCCCCCCCCCCACATACATCGTTGAATCATACGAGAACTGGACTGACCCTACGTGCTACTCGTAAGGAGCACCCCCAGGATAACGACTGGTACCGAGGATGGTTTTTATTGACCACTGACGCACATACAGGGACTTGTACGCCGACGCTCGCCAACTCCCCGAGGCCGCGTCCCTGGACCAAGCCTCCATGACGGTTTGCGAGCTGTCTCGATTGGCACGGGTCCAAAATTTTCATCTTCGCCGGTCTGGAATACGCGGGCGAGTGCTATTGTGCCAACAAGCGTCCTGACCAGCACTGGCTTGGTGGGCACTGCCATACGCCGTGCAAGGGCATTAGGGCAACAATGTGCAGTATGTTCAGGGCACTCGCCGACCTCATCATAGCAATGGCCTCTGGCCAGGAAGACGTGTTCACAGATGTCACCGCTGGTGCTGACCCAACCGATAGGGTGTGCGGCGGTCCTCAGAGCCT
The DNA here is from genome assembly GCA_026120015.1 of Dendrostoma leiphaemia. NCBI lineage: Eukaryota > Fungi > Ascomycota > Sordariomycetes > Diaporthales > Erythrogloeaceae > Dendrostoma > Dendrostoma leiphaemia. Next base: position 57,126 of record JALRMF010000236.1, read on the forward strand.
GCTTGTATACGAAAGACAATCGTCAGGAGCAGAGGTTATTACCTGCTTGAATGATGACTGAGACGTTCAACAAGCTAGGATGCAAAGCGCCGTAGAATAATGTGAGACACTGGAGAATGGCAACCGGTACAGAAGGCTGTGGCGGTTTGATTCAGTTCAGGCTTGATTACACGGGGACGTTGGTCTCTCTATTGGGTATAGTACATCCCAGTCGCGAAGTGTCGTGGGCCGCAATATGTTCTCTTCCCTTCTTCCCCCTAGTCCCACATCATCAGCTCAGTTCCTTTCGCGTCTCCTAGGTGCCGCTCTGATGATATTGTCCACGCGAAGTAGCAACTGGATACAGAGTTAGCAAATCGTCATAACGAGACCTCTACAACATTGGAGGAGTGCTTACCTCGGCAGCCTCACTGGCTGACGACACTACTGCCTTCTTCAGCTTGTAGCTCTCAATGACACCCAAGTCGCGCATATCCGCAATGCCACCTCCAGGAGTCATCAGGTCCAGCCCGTATGTTGTCATGCCATCGTAAATGGCCTTGCGCAGACGTGCGACCAGCTCTCCCGAGTCAAGACCAGCGTTGTCGGCCAGGATGGTAGGTAGCTGCCGCAGAGCGACGGCGAATGAGGCCACTGCCATCTGCTTCTTGCCTTCCACGCGAGTGGCTGCGCCCTCGACAGCCTTGGCCATGAGCATCTCTGCGCATCCACCACCGAGAGTTGTTCGAGGCTCTTTGACGGTCTGAGACAGAACGGCCAATGCGTCGTGAAGACTCCGCTCGGCCTCGTCGAGAAGTTGTCCCGTCGCGCCACGGAGCACAATGGTGCAGGCCTGTCCTGCAGCGACGCCCGAGAACTTGATGAGGGTGTCTTCACCGACGATGATCTCCTCGATCAGGTCGCATTGTCCCAGTTTGACCTGCTCGGGGTGGTCGAAAGTGGATGCGATTTCTCCTCCTGTGACCAGGGCCAGCCGCTCGATTCCGTCAAAGTCGGCGTGCTCGATGGACATGATGCCGGCGTCGGTAAAAAGCTGCTCTGGCCAGTTGTAGATGAGCTGGCGATTGATGAAGCAGTTTATGCCGTGCGACTTGATCTTCTCAACCTTCGCCTTCATCTTCTCCCGCTCGGCCTTCTCCAATTCGGCCAGCTTGCTGGTGGACTGCACCTTGACGCGAGCACCAAAGATCTTGACCTTGTCTGTGTCCATCGAAGTATTGGCCACGAGGATCTTTGCCTTCTCCAGGCGCTTGGGCTGGTTGACACCGATCTTCTTGTCAAGGATGAAACCCTCGTCAAGGTAGGACTCGCTGAGCTTGCCGCCGGCCTTCTTGATAATCTGTATATTGCTCAGGTCGGAGGAACCCTTGAGACGCAAGACTGCCTCGCATGCCAGCTTGGCGAAGTGGTCCCTATCCTGCGCCAGAACCTTTGAGCTGAGGGTTGTCTTTGCGATAGCGATCAGGTCCTTCTTGAAAGCGTCCTGATTCTGGCTGTGGTCGACTGCGGAGCCCTCGAGGGCCTTGAGAGCTGCGGCACTTGCTATCCGGTAGCCCTCGATGATGGTCTGGGGATGGATCTTCTTGTCGACGAGCTTCTCGGCCTCGCGCAGCAGCTCGGCGGCCAATACGGAGACGGAAGTGGTTCCGTCGCCGACCTCATCGTCTTGTACCTTGGAGATGTTGACGAGAACCTTGGCGGCAGCGTTGTCGAGAGCGATGGATTTGAGAATGGTTGCACCGTCATTTGTGACCATAATGTCGCCGGTAGAACTGTAACATGATCGAATGAGGTCAGTGACTGGTGAATCATACTTGGAGGACAATACCACAGATTCGACCGGGAGGTGGACTTACGCGGATTGCATGATCTTGTCCATGCCCTTGGGGCCGAGAGTGCTCTTAACCAGGTCGCCAACGGCTATGGCACCGACGAAAGCAGTGAGACGGGCATTTTCGCCCTTCTCTTCGGTCGTACCCTCCTCAAAGATCTGGGTAGGGCTAAAGGAAGACTGCACCAAGATTGGTCAGTATGTATGCCTGCAAGCAATGCATTCTATCGTATGGGGGTGGCGGAGAGGAAAGGAAGGACCGTACCATCTTGCACCTCGACCTTTAAAAGAAAGGAAGAAAAGAGACGCGCCGTACTGTCTGCCTGCTTTGATGGGTGAGAAATGAGGTCGGGTTCTTGGATGGTCGAGGTCGAAGTCGAAGATTGGTGTTGTTGATGTGGTGTGCAAGGTGTCGGTCAGTATCAACACCTCTCTCAACTAGGACTTGCTTGGATCCAGAGCAGTGGATAGCAAGGTGAGCGAGCTTCCATCACTTTTTTTTGCCGGCCGCGAGCTGAGTTTTCGACTGCCAGCGCGTCCTGGTCGCGGGGTCCCCTGGTGCAGCTGGCAAGGGGGTGTCCGTTTGTCCAGGGGTGCTGCGCAGTCACTGGCGCCTCTCTGCTCCTCCCCGTAGCGGGGTAAGCACCACGCCTGTAGCCTGGTCGCTGAAATGGTTTTTCCCAGCGCCGACGGCCGAACCCACTGACTCACTTCAGCGCTCGAGCCCCACCAAAAACAGCGTCCAGCCAGAGCAGCGTACAGCCCGTGGTGACTGAGCTTGGACCACCTGACCACCCTCGCAGGTGTGTTCCAACTTGTCGCTAAACCTGCAGTAAAAATCCCCATTTCAGCAAAAATTCATCGTCCAACCCGGCCCCCTCGCGACGACCACCGCGCCCTGCATCTCAGCAGCCTTAGTCCAGCCCTCAGATTGCGACAGTCAAATAACAACTGGAACGCGCCGTCCGTCTGCAACTTTCGACACTGACGTGGACATCATCCGGAAAGAAATCGTTTCTTTGTGACAGCGCACTGCTCAGTGTTGGTGGGGCACAAATCCAACCAGGACAACAATACCAAACAGAAAGAACAATCGAAATTAACACCGAGACAACCTCCGTCCACTCATCGAACCTACCCATCCTCACGCCTGAACAGGTGAGCCGAATCGATCGGTCGACACGTTTGCCCAGTATGGCTCCGCCAACAGCCACCTTCGATCACCTTCGCGAGGCCGACCTCGATGACGAGGAATTTGATGAGGAGGAGGTCGATGTTACCGACCTGCGGGAGAAGTACGAGGTTGCCCTCGACCAGGGCTACGACCACTTTGTTGTCGTCGATGGGCTGCCAGCCGTCAACGAGGATCAAAAGCCCAAGCTTGTCAAGTTCCTGTACAAGAAGCTCAACTCGGTCGGGAGGACACGCGAGGATCAGATCTACATGCCTATGGGCGACGATGGACAGTCTCTGAGGTATTTCATTGCCCAACTCACCCGCGCCCCCCTTTGTCTGCTTGCGAAACCGTTCGCGAAGACTTGGCCGTGCTGACCATGCCTGTCCCACAGATTTGCTTTTGTGGAATACTCATCCGCCGCCGAGGCTAGCGCCGCTGTTCGCCAGCTGGACATGGTTCCTCTCGACAAGAGGCACACTCTGCGTGTCAACAAGCTGACTGACGTTGAGCGATTCGGCCGCGAGGGCAGGATCGACGAGGAGTACCAGCCTCCGAACATTGAGCCCTTCCAAGAGAAGGAACACTTGCGCTCTTTCTTGGCCGACCCCTCCGGCCGTGGGCGCGACCAGTTTGCCATGCACCGTGGCGATACAGTCGGTGTCTTCTGGAACAACGACAGGGACGCCCCCGAGAACATTGTCGACCGCCAGTTCTGGACTGAGACCTTTGTCCAGTGGTCACCTCTCGGCACCTACCTCATCAGCGTGCATGCGCAGGGTGTCCAGCTGTGGGGTGGTGCGAGCTGGACCAGGCAGCGCAGGTTCGGTCATCCCTTTGTCAACCTCGTGGCCTTTTCGCCCCACGAGAACTACTTGGTTACCTGGTCTGCTCGTCCCATCGCCATTGGCGATGACGCCCACCCTCAGCTTACTCGCGACGACGACGGCAAGAACTACGTGATCTGGGACATTCCTACAGGCAAGCCTCTGCGGTCCTTCGCCAGCCTCGACGCGCCTGCAGGCCCCGAAGGCGGTCCAGTCCAGCCTCCCAGAAATCCCTGGCCCGCTTTCAAATGGTCTGCCGATGACAAATACGTGGCTCGCATGACCCAAGGCCAGTCAATCTCTGTCTACACCTTGCCGAGCATGGGTCTGTTGGACAAGACCACCATCAAGATTGAGGGCGTCAGGGACTTCGACTGGGCTCCGATCACACCCAAGCGCGAGGGGGTCAAGACGTACGAGCAATTATTCTGCTACTGGACTCCCGAGATCGGCAGCAACCCCGCCAAGGTCGGCCTGATGAGCATTCCTTCGAAGGAAGTCATTCGGTCGCTGAACCTTTTCAGCGTTTCCGATGCCAAGCTGCACTGGCAATCTGATGGTGCCTACATCTGCGTCAAGGTCGACAGACACTCCAAATCCAAGAAGTCCCAGGCCACCACTCTCGAGATCTTCCGTGTCAAAGAAAAGGGCGTGCCCGTCGAGGTCGTGGACACCATCAAGGACACCGTCATTAACTTTGCATGGGAGCCCAAGGGTGACCGCTTCGTTATCATCACGGCGCCTGAGCCTCCAGGAGCTACCGCCGTCGCTCCCAAGACCAACGTCGCATTTTTCTGCCCAGAGAAGGCCAAGGGCAACGCTATCGGCAACTTCCGACACCTGCGCACTCTGGAGAAGAAGAACAGCAACGCCATCTACTGGTCTCCACGAGGACGTTTTGTGGTCGTGGCCACTGTACACAACCAGCAGAGTTCGGAGCTCGAGTTTTACGACCTAGACTTTGAGGGCGAGAAGCCCGAGGCCGAGAAGGACCTGACCGCCAACCTGCAGCTCATGAACATAGCAGACCACTACGGCGTGACAGATATAGAATGGGATCCGTCCGGCCGCTATGTTGCGTCGTGGGCATCTGCGTGGAAGCATTCTGTAAGTAAACCCAAGGACCCGAGTATTATACACCCCATTGACCAAAAGCTGACGTTATGTGCCTGCAGATGGAGAACGGCTACCACATCTACGACTTCAGAGGCGAGCTGATGCGGGAGGAGGCCGTGGAGAAATTCAAGCAGTGGTCTTGGCGGCCCCGGCCGCCGACGCTCCTCACCAAGGAAGAGCAGAAGCAGATCCGCAAGAACCTACGCGAGTACTCGCGGGTATTCGAGGAGGAGGACGCACAGCGCATCACGGGCGCGAACCAAGAGGTCATCGAGCGGAGACGACAGAAGCTGTGGGAGTGGCTCGAGTTCCGCGAGTCGGTGGAGGCGGAGGTCGCAGAGGAGCGCGAGGCGCTGGGCCTGCCTGCAGACCCGTCGGAGGAGCTGCGCAAGGCCAAGCTTTCGGAGCTGGCGCCGGGCGAGGAGGAGCAGGTCATCGAGGAGATCGTGGAGGAGGTCATCGAAGAGAGCGAGGAGGTTGTCAGCACCTGAAACGCCGGGCCTGCAGCTTGACTCGCGGTCTCATATTGAGCAATTGGACGAGTCGCGGCCAGGACGAAAGGAAGCGGTCATCTCCATCTTGGGTTGGTAATAAAATGAGCTACACTGCGGTGTCGACGGCAATCCGTTTACAAAAAAGCCTCCGGTGTTGGGCAGGTCATAGAAATGGAGTTCAATGCACAGCGCACAATCGGCACAGCGTCGCTTGAGCATTGCGCCATATCGAGTGGGTTTCCAAGCAGTTGCTACATGCTCATGTGTTTCTCGTGATCTCTTATCAAAACGTTATTCCGGTAAGGGACTATAGTCCGCGAACAAACCGTATGTGGATTTCGGTTTGGGGTCTCTTGCATATTATGCAGGAGCTTGACTGGACTGCCGTACCTGTACGAGATATAATACCGATGGTCACCTCGAAACGAAACGCCGTCCCACCATACTCGTGCCCCGCCCGTCACGAGTAATGAGTAAAGAGTCCAAACAGGTTTGCCCTGTGCACAGTCACATCACCGAGGGGGTGGAAGCTCTGGCAGGTGGCAGATTGGCACATGGTTGATGGCCCGGCCGGGCGGCTGCCGGGAGGGGAGGGAGGCTGATCTCGCGGAGTAGGGACAATAAGCAGGGATTATGTACGGAGGTATGGCCGCACAATGCTGACAGGAGTGGGTATTGTTTACTGGCCTCGCTGGAGCAGTAGGCGAGCGAAAGCCCCCCCTTTCGTGGTTCGCGCAATTTCGGTGTGGTTTGGAGGGGAACGTGCTCATGATTGGACCATGGGGCAATAAGGGCCGTGATGTTTTTTGCGATGGCGTGGGGGGGGGGGCCTGGGGGGACAACTGGGGGATGGAAGGGAAGGCCGATGTTCCTCTGTGATGGGACGTAATCTTCCAGACTTCTGGGCTATCGAATTAAGTTTTTCTTTAATGCTTTTCCCTAGGTACGGTGAGCAATGAGCAAATGTCCGCCTGGGCCGGGACGGGACATCGAAATTGCAATCGGCGTCGGAGAAAGGTTCGAGGGTGCGCCACAGCTTGCTGCTACCGGAGATCTAGCGCAAGCTGCCTGGGTCTTCTCCCTCTCTGCTGTGCAGATGGTGGGAAGTGTGTGTGTGTGTGACGGATGAAGATTGCTCCCGTCACACAGCATTCAAACAGAAGCACTGACGGCCTCTCAGCGACCACAGCTGGTCAGGCAGTTCAGGCTTGCCCGAGAAGCCCGGCCCCATTTCGGGACCACGTCGATAAGAGACGCGAGATGGGAAGCGATGGGTAGCGATGGAGACTCTGGAGATGGCGCCTGGCAGGGCTATCGATGGAAATAGAAGTCGGGTCCAGGCTCGAGGCCACTCCACATGCGCAATTACACACCCATGTACGAGTAGTTCATACGGTACTCGTACGTGCTCCATCCTCACCGAGAGCCTGGCCGATCCAAACCCTTCAATATCCAAATCCCAAAAAAGTGGTCTGGTTTCTGTTTTTGTTCTTGTTCTCGTTCTTGGCCCCTGAAGGATGAGGGGTGAGGAGTCGAGGAGGGAGTGTGTGTGTGTGTGTGTGTGTGTGTGTGAGTTGGTGCTGACGTGACGTGACGGCCTCGAATCTTTGCCTACCTGGGCATGTGAGGTGCAGGAGGATCGGTCATTCAGGCACGCGCCGTGCCAAGTCATGGCTGCAGACCTCGGCGCGGTTGGGCTCCCCGAGTCCTTGGCCGGACCGGTCACTGATCTGGTCATTGTCCCAAGGTACGATGGCATCTGTCTGCATGACTTCCGTACATAGTGAAATGCCCATATCAAGGATCTTGTCCACCAGCGACGACCGTAGTACGGGCGATACGGAAGCCTGGCAGCCTGGGAAGGTAGGCAGCTTGAAAAGAGGGTACGATCCAGTGGACGTCCTGCGAGGATGCTGCTGGGTCCCAGTGGACGCCATCGTTTTGTAAGTTTAATCAAAGCGGCATTGAACCGCCCTTGGAGATGTCATCAAAATGTCAATCGAGATGAGAGCAGGGCAAAAAGACGAGGCACTAGCAGGACCACCGGCAGCAGCAGAACCCTGCACGCGCCGCGCGAGGACCCGCTGGCGAGACATCCCTGTCCGGGCTCCCTGCGCTGTTGCTGGACTTGGAAATTAGGAAATTTTAGTGGAATTCTCTTGCAGGTTCAAGGAGCCTCTAGCGGCGCCAGTCCTCCCAATGCCCAACGGCTGCCCTGCCCGGCCCCTTGTAGCTCACCGTCACTCTCCCGCGACATCCAGCTCTGTGCGCTACCATCTTGGCCCTGCTCGCCCGGTGTGCCCAGCAACGGCACAATGCTCTGAGACGGGCCTGGCTGGCTGGCTGGCCTGGGTCGGGCCTGGGTCCCTGCAGGTCGGTGGGGACTGATTGATTTGGACCTCTGGACTTGGGGAAGTGAGGATTGACTTTGCTAGGTGACTGTCAGCGTTCATCCAATCTCTCGTCTTTCTCGGTGCACTCAGATCTTTGACCTCATCCCGCTCTCTGTTTTTGGACTCCCGTCGTATCTCCCGCTTCCTCGCTTCACACCTCAACCTCTCCTTCGTCCTTTCGACCCTCACCTACCCGACCCGTCTTCACGTTCCACGTTCTCAACCTCGTCACTCGTTTTTTACGCGACTTTTTGAACTGGCGTATTCCTGTTACGTAGTGACCTCCACAGCAACCCAAGACGCCGACAAAGTATTGACATATCCGTTCTGCTTGCGGTTGTTTACTCACTCATTCATTCTCTACCGCTATACATAACACACAGACACGCCGACGCCCAGACACTCGCTCATACGATCATTACTCACCTCGTTCTCTTTTTCCTGTCGAGAACTCTACTATTTTACTCTAATTCTTATTACAATCTGCTCGACCAGCTCGACTGACTAAACGCTCGCTCAATCGTTCCGTCTCTCTTACCATCTCGAAAATCATTCGACCTATCTTGTCGACCTATTTTTGGCCTCGCATTCTGTCAGCACGGCCTCATTCCTGCACGCGGCCAACAACTTGCCGACCCTGGCCTTGACCTTGTCTAGGATCGTGACACATTCACGATCGTGAGACATTCACATCAGATCACCATCTTTAGCGGGCCTCCGAACATTCTAAACTGCGATTGCCTACTTCGGCTTGGTGGGCGTGTGTCAACTATCAGTACTGCAACGCTCTGCCCTGCTCTGCCCTGCGCCTCGCTTGTTCGTCTCGTCTCGTCTCGTCTTCAACCCCTAGCAGAGAAGACGACGTCGTCAGCTCGACCTTTTTTCGGCCATCTACACGAAGCACCAACCAGTCTTTCTCGACTGCAAAAGTGTCCCGGCATTGCGGACGACACCACGGCCATCGTCACCATTCATGCGAGCTCAGGCCTACCGGTCAACGTCACCCGTGTCCCAGCCCTACAGCATCCACCCCGGCCAGCCCCTGGCCTTCGCAACCGGCACGTCTTGACGTCGATTGAAGATCTGCAGGACGCTCTGCCGCTATCCCAGTGACCCCCGTCCTACCGCAGGCCTCATTAAGCTTATCTGCTTGCCCCAACCTCTGCAGACGCGATCGCAGCCTGCAGTACGTCCTTTACATTACGGGTGCAGGTGTTGGCTGTGAGGTTAGACGATCGTCAATCCTCCCCAGCATCGCTCCGAAGACGTTCCACTCTAGGGTCTACCCGCGAGAACGAAACCAGCTACGACTACAGCGCTTCTGGCGCAGGAACATGCCAAGATGATGTTGTACGAGAGACCCGTTGAACAAACAATCGTCCTGCCCGACGCCGACTCGCCCCCGGGCCTGTCTACCTCCAAATCCTCCAAGTCCTCCTCCTTTCCCTCCTCGAGGTCGTTTGGCTCCGACCGCGACAGCGTTATTACCGACGTGAGCAATTTCGAAGACATTGGCCTTCAGGATGACGCCCCGGGCCCCGACTGCGACCAGCCCAAGCCGAAGCGCGACTCGAGCCCCATGGCCCGCTCCTACGCCTCCGACCTTCGCGCTCAATCTTTGACGAGCCTTTCCAAGACCCAGCAGCAGTCACAGTCGCAGCAGCAGCCTCGGCCTGGCCTTTCCAAGTCGCGGACGCTGCAGGTCACCCAGAAAGAGATCTACAGCCCCATGCGCCGGCGGTCCAACTCGCCCAGCCTACAACATTCTGACCATACCCACGTGCGCAGCGCCAGCACGAACCATCTCGTCCCTGATTTCTTGAACCCTCTTCCTCTCCGCAACCAGGCCAACCGGGTGCCCAACAGCCGACCCTCGGTATCCTCCTTCAGTCGGCGCCACCGGACTCCCAGCCCGAACCTAGCTCGGAGTCTGTCCGTAAACTCGACAGCTCCCCACTTGTCACTGGAGCTTCGGAGAACCAGCTGGCAGTCGAACCGCGAGCGGAAGAGCGAGGCTGAGCTAGAGAAGGAATGCGATGAGGACGATGACGATGACATCCCCGAAGGCTTCGTCCTTGACAATGTTCCACTGTCGCCTCGCCCCGTGTCTGCGCGCCCGAAGAGCCAGCCTCCATCGAAAACACCGTCACCAGAACGCCCTTCGAAAGGCTCACGGGTCCGGAGTGTAGGAAACGGCACCCCCGCAACCGCTGCTGCACATGGCTCCATAGGCGAGTTGCGCTCGCCGGTTGCGAAGTCCCATGCCACGTTTTCTTCTCCGAGATCGCCCGATGCTAGTAGTGCGTCAAGTCCTATCAAGTCTAGAACGAATAGCTGGAACGCGTCACTAGCCGAGCTGAACCGGGATGCCAAGGAGCTGACAGAGAAATTGGAAGAGCATGCTGAGGAGCTCGCGACCAAATCACAGCGTTCGAGTACCGGTTCGATCCCCAAGGCCCGTCGAACTAGCGATCTGCAGAAGTCTAAGCACAAGTCCGCTCTCGCCGAGCTTCCACCGCTGCGTCGGAGCAACATCATGATAGATCCACTGCCTGTCTCCAAGGAGAAGGAGGCAGTCCTGTCGCGAACACGCCCCTCGTGGCTGCCACCCAAGGACCCAGTCGAGGAACGTCGTCACCTCAAGGAGTACCAAAAGATGATGGCCCGGAGCCATGAGAACGAGCGCCGTAGGCAAGAGAAAGAGAAGGTCATGTCCAGTAACAAGGATCTGGCGGCCGACAGTCTAATGCAGATTTGGGAAAAGGACATTGTTCCCAGGTGGAACGATGCGATCCGCGAGCGCCGCACACGCGAGCTATGGTGGAGGGGCGTCGCCCCAAGAAGCCGAGGCGCTGTCTGGACCAGGGCGATAGGGAACGACCTGGGCCTTACGGATAATTCTTTCCAGGCGGCCCTGGGACGGGCGCACGCCGCTGAAGCCCGCGAGAAGGCCGGGCACGGCAGCCCCGAGGACCACAAGTATGCTGGATGGATGCGCGCAATCCGCAAGGACGTCGAGGAACAGACCTGGCGGGACTTGCGTATCTTCCAAGCCGGAGGACCGCTCCATGAGTCTCTTCTGGGTGTCCTGTCCGCGTACGCGATGTACCGCAGTGACATCGGCTACGTCACTGGCACGAACGTGAGTACTCTCGCCTTCTCCGGTTGCGATGCTTTGGCACCACAAGACACTGACTTTTCGCTTCCAGACCATCGCTGCGCTTCTGCTGCTGAACACCCCCAACTCGGCAGCTGCCTTCGTTGCCCTGGCCAACCTCCTCAACCGTGCCTTGCCTCTGAGCTTCCACTCCGACGACGCTGGCGCCAAGTCGTCGGCGTACAACCTTTTGCTGCAGACGCTAGCAGCCAAGTCACGCAACCTCCACGAACACCTGGTGAACCTGCCCGACCATGACATCGAATCGTATATGGGGGAGATGTTCACATCCCTGTTCACCAGCCAGCTTGCCCTCGACGAGGCGTCGCGACTATGGGATGTCTGGGTCTTCGAAGGCGATGCGGTCCTCATCAGAGCCGGTGTTGCCGTGCTGCTGGATCACGAGATGGCTTTGCTCGGCGCCAAGAGCGTTGGGGAGGTACAGAAGGTGATCCAAAGCAAGAAGCAGAAGCTGGTGGGTAAGCCCAGCGAGGAGGACCGCTGGATGAAGATGGTCCGGGAGGCTGGAAAGAACAACTCGTGACCGAGACAGCCGGGATCTCGGTTCGAGCTCAAGAATTGACAACTTGTGTCGGTTTTTCGATTTCGCACCAACACAACCGCTGCCGTCCTGGGACAGCAGCAACTGCATCCTTCAGCGGGATTTCGATTTCGATCATGCATTCCAATACTTCTCCCACAATATTGTGTACACCTTAATTCTTTGTGAAATGTGCCGGAGACGGGGCAACATGGTTTGGAGATGTTTTTGGGGGGCCACGCGCCCCCCTCCCTTGACGATGATAAAGCACGGAGTCACGGCCGTAGCAATGGGGCTGCTTGAACCGAGGAGGCACGATTGGTTTTATTGTGCATGGCATCTGGTGCGACGCCGGCTAGAAGGAAAGTAGATAGGGCTGAATGGCTCGGTGATGATGTACATGCTGATAAAAAAGAGAGGCCGATTCGGCCGGGGAAGGCTTTACAATAGATTTGGAGTGGAACAAGATAGGGCGGACGAACCGCGATCCTGATAAGAATGGATCGTACTCTCTTGAATACACCACGACGTCTTGTCATGAAATATCATCTACCGCGATGTTTTGGTTTGTGTCTTCCCTGAGGTTTCGGCACGCACAAGATGCTTGCGGGCGGGTGATCTGACTACCACCAACCTTTCAGCACGGTGTCTCGAGGCGTATATGAGCTAGTAAGCGTGTTTGTATCACGGAACGCATCATGGATGGCGGAGCTTCGCCTTGGAGCGGCAAGTCTTCTTGAAAGGGGCGTGTCAACGAGCACGTTCGTCTGGCCTCGCCCCGCCCCGGGGCTACGGCATGGTATTGTCACTGTCAATCACCGGACGGCCGCGACGGACCATGTACAGCAGCCGCCAGAGAAGAAGGACTGCGTTCAGACACGATGCCAGCCAGAGGTTGGTTGCCTGACGAGCTTACGCCGACGACGAAACCAAGCCAGCCCGCTTACTCTCTTCTAATGTGTGTCTTTGGTCCTGACATTCCAGACATGAATGCTATGGTGATCTTGCTCATCCATGACTGCAGTAGACTTCGTATTGTCGCGAATGGGCGATGAAATTTCAGTCAGCATTCTGACACACACACGAGCCCGGGAGGGGGAAGAAGAAAAAAAGGGCCTTTAACGCTCGCTATTGGTCGTCGACCTTTGGCTGACAACTCGATCATGGCCGGTGCCAGAATACCGAGACAAGGCAGGGGGGCGGGCACTGAACGGTCCTATGCTCCCGGGCCATGAAATCGTCCGCTCTGGTGCTGACAACCATGAGGCCGCCATTGGGCAGTCTTCCGTGTATCGAAGCGAAAGAGACCCGCGATTTAAATAACATAAAGAAAGGTTCACGATGCCTGGAACAACAAGCGAAAAGCCGGGGTAAGTAAAAAGGGGAGGGGGAGGGGGGTGGGGCAGGGCTAGAGGCCTCGCGTCGCGGGTTCACGCTTTTCAGAGCATTGGCGTCTACATACGTGTAATAGTATGTAAATTTCCAAGTGCGCGCGAATCAAATGCAGGGCGATCATGATGCAGTGGAATTTGCAAGAGGGGACAGACACCCCACGCCCGTCCCCGGGGGGCCCAGGGAGGACGAGGGGGGGGGGGGTATTGCGGAAGGAGGAAGGCTTGGGAGGCTCAACAATTTCGCCGTTCCCAACAAACGATGCTACGTTGTTCCTGTAGCTGCCAGACACTAAGAGGGGGGATTTGCAGGTAAAATAAAATAAAAAACCTCCCGAAGACTTCCTGCACACCTGGTCAACATATATTTGTCTGTCCATGATCATGCAGGGGGACCACATCAGGCGATATAGTACGAGCTTCAGACCATTGTCGTCTGTTGATCGGTGAGAACAGAAAATCCTCCTGCAATCTTTACTGACGGACGCCCATCCTGAATGTTGTGTGCTGGCAGGCAGGCCTGGCGGGCTGAAGATATGAGACGGGTTTGCGGGATGCGTAGAAACACGAGGGGTTCAGGTCAGAATAAGCTCGCCTGGATACCCCGAGTTCTGGTTGACGCCTTGGTGTAACCCTTAAGGAACAGAGAATCCAGTAGGACAAGGCCGCAGGCGGACAGGCGGGAGGAGGACCCTTGATTGATAAGATAACGACGAGAAGGGGAATTGAGGAATTTGCATGTGAGAAAGAAGCTCTTGTTGAAGAAGAGGGGAGTCAGGGTTCCCGCCTTTGAATTTCCCCCCCTTCCTTTCGCCTCGCCAGACTCGCACGAACACTAGAGCGTGTGCCGTAAAAGAGCAGCGAGAAATTTCCTCAGAGTCATTGGTAGTCGTCAGGGGCGGCAGTTGATTACATCTGAGCAGCCTGCCGGTCTGGGCGACGCTCTCATTCCCTTGGACCGATGCATCAGCCTTACTAGCCTCGCCCGCGCCCGGGGGGGGGGGGGTTGGGAAGCAGGAGGGGTTGGGGGCCGCGGGAGGCGGAGAGGCTGATACTATGCAAGCCCAGCTCGGGCCATTGGTGCGTCAGACAGTTCCTGACTTGCTGTCCCATTGGATGTGAGCATTTCGGCATGTGATTGCCCGCTTGCATATTGGAATAATCTGTCTCACTTTCCCTTTTTTCTTCTTCTAGCGGTGTGAGTGACGGTAAGACCAAGAGGCTAAACAGGCATGACAAGCTGACTAGAGGGATTGTTTTCGCTCGGCTTACAATCAATCTCGACGGCTCGGTTGACTATCGACTGGCAGTCGGGGCAGATTACCTGAGACCAAGCTAAGTCGCCAGCTCGCTCGCGGCAGGTCCATGTGAAGATCTGGCTGGGGACTCAGTTGCCTTATCCACAGTGGCGAGAAGGCGCGGGAAGCTCTCCTCAAGCTCTCGAGCCTAGTTTGCTTTGCCCTGTACTACAACCCACAGTCCACGCTACCGTCACAGCAAGGCGGAGTTCCGTCCTAAGTCCCACACAGCTTTGGGTGATGCACAAGTTAGCCGCATTTGTTGTGGTATGTCGCATCTCCACGCCGCCATGGAAAAGATGGGCACTTGCCGACCTGACAAGAAACAAGAAGAATAGCGGCAGCATTGGAATGACACGTAGAGTGCGGACGTCCTCCACAGAGACAGAATCCAAGTAAAAAGAAAGACGAAAATTATACGGGTAGGAAGATAGCCAAGGCCTTTCATACAGCGACGACTGTGGGCGTGAATATTCGGGTATAGCAGTAATTGGTCGGCTCACTGACACGGTTTCAGGACACTTAATCCTGGTGCGTTGGTCACGGTGATCCATGCTACTCGGCGAAAACTCGCATGAGCCGGAGTGTCCTGAAAATACTGTGGTCAGTCCCCAAGCTCGGCCGAGGGGGTCTGTGGCACGTACACCCGGCCCGGTGCATTCTAAAGGGCGCATCTTCAACGTACCGAGGAGGACCAAAGCACGTAGCCTGAGAGCTTGCGCTGGCAGTGGCAGGCGGAGGCGTGGGACATCAATGTGCTGGAAGAGGTGGACAGAGACACGTACAAGAAGAGGAAACGGGGACACCCGGCCTGGGCCGACGCAACAACCACGCGAGCCGCAAAGCCAACAGGGCAATCGAACTGGTCCCTTCGGGAGTTTACCACGAATCGAAACGCAGAAGGATGAAGGGCCCTGCAGCCCCAGAGCCCCACCTTTTTCTCACACGCCCTGGGCAACCCTGAGCTCCATCCGTACCGGGGGGTTCCCCAACAGAAATGCGCCGCCCCTTGTCGGTGCAGGGTAAAATGTTCGACTTCGAGAAGGGGAAGAGAAAAAAACATATGTCAGGGACCACCAACAGGGCCCTGGCACCGGGGTAGGTGGGGGTCGAATTTTGAAATGATGACTACACTTGTCAGAACGCGGACAGGCGTGCCACCTGAGCAGCACTGCCGACTTTCTGTCCAACAGGGCGATCTGAGTGGAGGACGGCGGGTGCGAAAAGAAGAGAAAAAGAGAAAAAAACAACATTAAATAGACTAGGACAACCTGGGCTAAACTGAACACGGGGCAAGATCCAGATTCCAGATTCAGACCAAACTTTTCAATTCCTGCCTCTTCCCATCATCCCTCCTAAGATCCACTGCCTCCAGAATTTCTCCTTCCTTCAGATTCAAAATTGTACCAAAAATAAAGTCTTGAGCTCGGGGTATCTCTTCTCCTTGTCTTCTTGATCAGTGGACCAAAGTATCCCCACGGTAGAGAGGAGAACAAATAGCGCCGGCCAAGCTACCTACGAAGGTGCAACTTGCAACCCTTGGTCTGCTTCGCCTTCGCTCTCCTGCCGAGGTGCCTTCCCTTCCAAGCCCTTCCCAGGTCACCCCTCCTACTTTTTGGACGACCCAACAATTCGAGACGGCCACGCTCCCGCTCTCGCCTTGACAACCATACACCATTCCTAATTTCTCCGTGGGAACCCCTAAAGGACTAGTCCAGCACGCCCAAAACCTGTCCACCTCCTACAAGAGAATTCGCCGACCTGTTGGATCTCTTCTACCCACCGGGACTCCCACACGTACTCGGACGTCTCTCATTCTGCTGGCGAAGACATCAAACTTCTCTCTTATCAAATATCACAACACCTCACACAACACCAGAGACTTCTTCTTGGTTCTGATCATCTGCTCTCGCCGGGCAGGGCGTATTTTTTTCTTTTCTTACCTACCTGCCTCTAGCTTGGACTCGAATCTGACATCCGTGGCATTGCTCGCTCTCCTCTACTACTGCCACCACGATCACCACAACCACCAACCACCAAGATGTCGTCGACAGCTGTGCCGGCCAAGAGCCATCCGGCCATGAGGAGGACCATCACCTCCACCACCGCAGACTCTGAGGCCTCCTCTCCTTCGACGGCTGCCGCCTCGCCTGTCGACTCGCCTCGTGCCTCGGCCTCCTCGACATCCCTCTCCTCCATGTCCTCCCTCGATGCCATTGGCACAAACAAGACCTCGTACGGCAAGTTGGTCGACACGTACGGCAACCCTTTCGAGGTCCCTGACTACACCATCAAGGACATCCGTGACGCCATTCCAAAGCACTGCTTCGAGCGCAATGGCCTGCTCGGTCTCGGCTATGTTTTCCGTGACATGGCCTACATAGCCGCCACCTTCTACCTCTTCCACAACTTCGTTACCCCGGAGATCATCCCCTCCACGCCCGTGCGGGCGGGTCTCTGGGGTCTGTACGCCTTCTTGCAGGGCCTCTTCGGCACCGGCCTTTGGGTCTTGGCCCACGAGTGCGGCCACGGCGCCTTCTCCCCCTCCAAGCTGTACAACAACATCGTTGGCTGGATCCTCCACTCGGCCCTCCTGGTCCCTTATTTCAGCTGGCAAATGTCCCACAGCAAGCACCACAAGGCCACTGGTCACCTCGAGCGCGACATGGTCTTCGTGCCACGCACTCGCGAGCAGCAGGCCAGCCGCCTGGGCAAGGCCCTCCACGAGCTGTCCGAGTTGACGGAGGAGACCCCCATCTACACCTTGTGCATGCTCATCGGCCAGCAGCTCATCGGATGGCCCAACTACCTCCTCACCAACGTCACCGGCCACAACTACCACGAGAGGCAGCGTGAGGGCCGTGGTAAGGGCAAGCACAACGGTATGGGGGGTGGTACCAACCACTTTGACCCCCGCAGTCCTCTGTACGAAGACAAGGACGCCCATCTCGTCGTCCTCAGTGACATCGGTATCGCCATCACCGCCGCCGTCCTGATCTATCTCGGTAACAACCTTGGATGGTCCAACATGCTGGTCTGGTACTTCCTGCCATACCTCTGGGTCAACCACTGGCTTGGTCAGTAGCTCTTCCTTCTCTCTTTCTGCGCTCCGTAGTGAGACGATGCCCTCCACGCGGATCTGTGCACTGTCTCTGCTTTGGACAAGACCTCGTACTGACTTATCCGATTTGTCGCAGTTGCTATCACCTTCCTCCAGCACACCGACCCTACCCTGCCCCACTACACCGGCGAGGAGTGGACTTTTGTCAAGGGTGCCGCCGCCACGATCGACCGTGAGTTCGGCTTCATTGGTCGTCACATCTTCCATGGTATCATCGAGACCCACGTTCTGCACCACTATGTCAGCACGATCCCCTTCTATAACGCCGACGAGGCCACCGAGGCCATCAAGCCCATCATGGGCCGCCACTACAGAGCCGACGTCACCGAAGGCCCCGTCGGCTTCGTCAAAGCCATGTACAAGAGTGCCCGCATGTGCCAGTGGGTTGAGCCCAGCGCCGAGGCTGAGGGCCCTGGCAAGCATGTCATGTTCTTCAGGAATCGCAACGGATTGGGCACTCCGCCCGCCAAGTTGAGCCCCCTGAGGGAGAAGTCAGCCAAGGCTGGTATGGTCATCGGCGCGGACTAGGGGTCTATCGGTAGCCTGGACGAAGTGTTGAAGTCCAGTTGTTGAGGTGAAGCTGAAGACCTGGTGTTCTTATTTTTATGTTTCTTCACCCGGGGCAGCCATGTCTTCTGCGTCGGTGGCTCAGGGTTCTCTTCTGAATTCGCATCGAGACTTCGTTCGTCGTCTGGTCATCAGGGCTTGAAATGTCGCCAGCACACACACCCACACAAAACAAGAAGTAGTATGGAAAGAAGAGTATATATATAAAAAGGAGGGGCGGGGAGAAACTTCCTCTGCCTCGAGAGATCGTATGGAGTCCACGTGCAAACGAGCGACTAGAGAGATAGAACCTTGGGATGGCGCCTGGGATGAGATAGAGTTTAGAGCACAGCAAGAGAAAAACAGAAGGAAGTGTTCAGCAATCAAGACGCATAGAGATCTTTTGGTATGATACCACGGACGTCTTCTTTCAGCCAATCGTGCTTTGCGCGACACCACCCCGCGTGGTCACAGTCTCGAAGCAGACATTCGACTATCGTTTATCGGTGGCCTGATTGTAACCAAATTCAAGTTTCTGGGCAAAGTGCCCGCAGGTGGTCGCTAGGAAAGGGAGAATCCTCCACAAAGGCGATACCATCAAGACGGACAACATGAAGAGTCGAGAGCAAAAAGTCCTGGAGAAAGATGCGGGGGCGAGGGTCGGGGATATAGCATGCAACCACCTGCGAGATCTGTTCGAGTACTATGCATGCGTGCCTGGAAAGGTAGCAGGTAGCAGGTAGGAGGAGGCGGCGGTGGCACAGCAGGAGGAGGAGGAGGAGGAGGCGGCGGCACAGCAGGAGGAGGAGGAGGAGGAGACGGCGGCACAGCAGGAGGAGGAGGAGGAGGAGGAGGAGGAGGAGGATGTCACCCTCAGGCAACAGGACCGGATTCCCCGCGAACCAGTAGGAGTGAGTGTCGGATTCGGATGGCCCAGGCTGGCGGGGACAACCAACTATGCGTGCCGCTTAATGCCGGCTCCAACCGCCCATCCAACTTTCTATCTATTGTGATAAATGTCTGGTCCGCATCATGGTTGTCTACCGTACAGATACAAAAAAAAAACAAAAAAAAACAGGGTATATGCAATCGAGGGTCTAAGAGATCTGTCTACCAATGATCGTGATGGAGTGACGACTAGATCTTTCTTCCCCGAGATGTAAGGTTGGCAGACGTAGTAGTCAGAGTCAGGGACAGTATCCCACCCCCGGCCAGCCCAACCGAACGACCCGGAGGCTTCGGAAGATGGCGCCGTCCTCAACCTTGGCTCGAGGACCAACTGAAAAGCATCTTTGTATATGATGATACCTCTCGCTCTTCACCCTTTCCCTGGAGAGGCGGTCTGCGGTCTGATTCCGGGTCTGACTGAAGGTGTCTATACTACACGATGTCCTGCCGTATTATACAATACAAGCTTATGGTACAACTTCCTCCGCCGAACTATCAATGAGGGTGAGGGATTAGGAGTTCTACTATTGACCAATATGTTTGTTCAGTCAACACAGCGAGGACCGTCTCGCTCGGCGAGCCGGCCCTTGCACAATCCCAACGTTGAAGAACCTCCACATGGTCTTGGGGGGGGGGGGGGGGGGGGGGGGGGGGGGGGGGGGGGGGGGGGGGGGGGGGGGGGGGGGGGGGGGGGGGGGGGGGGGGGGGGGGGGGGGGGGTGGGGG
>JALRMF010000237.1:0-76318 GCA_026120015.1 Dendrostoma leiphaemia
AATAGCTTTTTAATTATTAATTTAAATATTTACTGCTAAATAGCTTTATTACTAGTAATTATTTCTTATATATAAAATAATATTATTTTAATACTAACTAGTCTTAAAGCATAATGCAAATTGCGTTATAGTAAAAAGCTTTATATTTTTTTTTAAAATTATTATATAGTTTTGGTTTTGAAATTTTAAATTTAAAAGAAATTACATTCTTCTTTTTTTATACTTCGTAATCGAGAACATGCTGTTGTGCCCGCCTTAGGCGGGCGTGCAACGGCGCTTGAAACGCCCGCTGATATTTGGCAGTCGCATAACTTCCAGCAGTGAAAGTTTTCACAGGGCCAGCAGGCATTCCAGGAGGAACCAGGTTTAACGCACTTAACTCGATACTGTGCTGCTATAACCGAGATCCTCCGCGGTTTGGATCGTCAGGACCTGTATCTTGAACACGATGTTGACCTCATTCTGCGCCTCGAAGGGCTCCCGAGTCATCCGCAACCCATGCCGGCACCCTGCCCAGGTGGCACCTGTGCCGGGCTGGTCTCTTTGTTCACATAATCTGCTATAGCCTGTAACGGCTGGCCAAGTTGGGTAGCCTTTGTATCACCCACATAAGACATCAATTGGCCCCTGCTGGTTCCTTCACTGTCTTGGACTGTCGTGATTCAGTAATACCCGCGAGGGGAGACTGTTCGGGATATTGATAATCTCGTCGTCGTAGAGTAGATGCAGGTCTTCAAGCACGACTCCTCTCTGAGCGCTCGCAAAGAGGAGTTTCATGTTTGAACCCCGCTGGTCCCGAAACAAGCAGACAAGCTGATCCAGGACGTCGCGCAGCACATCTTTTCTTTGGGTGGGCCTGGTAAAATGTTCCATGCCATCGACGACAATGAACACCATGACGTGTTGAGGGAGACTGTCCAAAAGTCGCCCGAGAGAAAGGAATATAGACCCGATGTCATCCGGATTCGTGTCTTGCAGGCACGCGTGGAGGTCTTCAGGACCGAAATGCTTGTATCGATCTACAAGCTGCAAGAGAAGGCTCATGGCGAGCTCGTTAGGATGTGCTGCCACATCTCTGCTGTAGCTAGGGTGTTGGCCACAGAAGTACGCAAGAGGCACGATCTCGACCGTCGAAGTCGCCTGTGTTCGAGAACTCTCCTTGACCAATGAATCCATCACCTTGGCGCTGAAGAATGCAGTCGACAGATCCAGATGAGTGCTGGCGTTGCCGTTTATCAAGATCATGGCCGGAGTGTCCAGTGCCAGCCAGGCCTCGACACGCGGATTTTCTTGCATCGCGAGGACGCGATGGGGCTGGAATTTTTTGTGCAGGTTTGCTGTTCCCTGTCGAAGCAGAGTCTCCAGGTCCTGGGCGATGAGGTTTGGATCGTATGAAAGCCCGTCTAGAACGTCCTGTCTGGTCGTTTTGAATTCTATCTGCTGCTTCGGTTCATCTTGGCGGACCTTGTGACTCTGATACATCCCTACAGAAAGTTCAGTGCCCAGAATCGCGAACCTTATACAATAAGTATTGCTCAGGTGTATGTGATAAAGACTTACGATGCCACTCAGCGTCGAGTACCGGGTGAAAATTATTGAACACCATCGAAACCACAAGCTCAAGCCTGTTCATCCGGTCGAATTTGGATGCCAGTTCGTCAACTTTGCCATGAAGATCCTCCAGCTGTCCACCGAATCTCATCTGATCCTGGTGCGCCCCGCCTTGCAACCTGATCAAGTCCTTCTGGCTCTGCAGCAGGAGCATGGATGCCCACTTGTCAAGGGCCTGCGCCGCCAGCTTCACCTCGGCCATCTTGTCATTGAGATCCTTGACATAACGATTGGGCTTGAAGAGCTGCTTGGCACCGGAGACTACATCGTTGGAATGTCAGTTAAAATCTGCCATGCGCGCCGGCGCCGAAAGTGAAGCCTTCACGTACTGATCACGTTGTCCATCATCCATCGCAAAATATAGTCGAGGGCTTCACACACGCGGGCGTAGAGCTTAGCAGTGAGGCGATGGATCTCTTCATCATGTGCTGCGATCTCGCTGTACTTCTGATTGGTGTCCAGAATCTCAGGGAGTGTAGCCAATGCTTTCAGCACCGAATCTTCATAAATGCCGTGTTGTTCGAGTGCGACGAATATGATGTTCAGGCCACCAGAGACAGCAGAGGCAATCATCAGATCGTCTGGTATGAGTGACAAAAACGCTTTGCCGGTTCCCGCGTTTCGACAGAGTGAGCTGAATCCTCTGCGGATTGTTCCCGTAAAGCCAGGTTTCTTCTTCTTCTTCAAAAGGATTTTGTCAAGCGCAGAGCATGCTTTGTCGACTTGAGACTTTACTGCGTTCCAGTCTCCGCATTGCTGAAGGTCCAGAGGTGGCTGTTTCGCCTTCTCAAGATACGTGTTGATTCTTGTCGTCAAGACTGCTTGCGCTTCTAGACACTCTGCGTAGACCGCTGCCAGGTCCCTGAATGCAGTATATTCAGTGATTCAGTCATCGTGTCTATGATTCAAGTCGATGCTTACAAATTGTCAGGTGGCTGAAGCCAGCGTCTTGTGGTGCTGTCCCACAGCGGTTTCGTTGACAAGACAGGATGGCTGTTGTCCTCCATCTGTTCCATGTATTCGACCACCTCAAATTGCCGAACCCTTCTCACATCCTGGGAAGAGTCCGAATTATTCAACATGTTGAAGTATTTGATTCACAATTTCCAAAGGTGGCAGTGTTGGTGGGCAGTCTGCCACTGGACGTCGGTTACAATCCCCGCGTATGTAAATGGAAAGGCTGAACAGGCTTTGATAAGTCGGCGGACACAACGAGGGCCGTATTGGCCCAACAATATACCATCTGAATCTGCATGGTATACTCTTGAGGTGGGTTTGAAGACGGGCCGGATCAAGTCGAGATGAGCTTCTTGCTCGAAGAACAAGAGCTTAACAAGCTTGGGTGAGCTCCCAGTTGCCCCTTCTAAACTGACGTCTCCCGAGCTCCTGCGCCAATACTGTACCGGTGATCTTTGGAGCAACAGCTGAGCATATAATATCCCTTAATTTATCAAACGAGGTGCCCATCACCTCAGCTGACCTGTAAATGCTCCAATGAGGTGCCCCGTCGGTCCGAATCCCTGGACGCTGCTACGGGGCACAGCAAGAGACTATTGGCCCTACAAAGCTACACAGCATGTTCCTCCTGCGTGGCTGCTTACAAAGGCCGCTTACAGCCCCCCGGTACCCTAGGGAGGTGGTGCAGAGATGGCTCACTTTTCAAACGCGAGCTGAGGAAGCTGCTGGTGCTCTGCTTCCGTTCAGCTGGAGACACGTCACACGTGCAGTGCTCACTTACAAGGGCTGGTTGCACAAATTACCTCCAATGTCAGTTATCTTCAGTCCATGCAAGTCGCTTAGTTCTCTGCATTCATTGCTCTCCCTGCCCCTTGATCCAGCTCCATCTTCATTGTCCGCATCTCCCCTTCGTCTAGCAGTCCCACTTCAGTCATCCTGAATAGCGGTTGAACATACTTCACAATCAAAATGTCAAGTTCTCAGGAGTTTTCGCCACAGCCAGGACGACGAACTTCAATTGCTGCTTCTACAGCGTCGGCGGTCTCCGCGATGCAAGAAACACATGGGCAGGCAGCACAAGACGACGAAGAGGTCCCAACCCCAGAGGGCGTGACGGTCAATGTTGATGTCGATGCAAAGGCATTTTCCAGGATTGCAACAGCAGTGGAGGACATATCCTCCATTATGCGCAAGGAGGCAGCCAAAGACGACAGCAAGTGAGTTCGAACAATTGGACGCCCTTTTCAATGCCCATGACCCACAATTTGTTCGTTTGGCATGCCTATGCTGGGCGACAGATTCGGTCACATATTCATGATTCCCTACCGAGGTAGTCGAGAAGACCACCCTGAGCCTGCAGCAACTCGCTGCAGAATGTTTTGTGATCATCAGCACTGATAGGTTTTACAGAGTTGATCCCGTTATTGAATGGTGCCCAGATGTAGAGCGTCTTCCCATGTCACAATGGAGAGCAGACTTTTTTCTAGCCGGTGGGCTGAAGAGAAAGAAGCAATACCTCATCACCGCATTCTACAACGAGGTGCCAGATACAATTGAATTGATTGAGAACGACTTGTCTCATGAGGGTTACAAGGCTGCATATTCTAAAGATCAGTGGAGTTTAAGACCACAAAGAGTGCTGCTGCACAACAGAGAAATGCTGCGCGAGTTACAGCGCATCACCAAGATTTCTCACAAGGCGGGACCAGTAGTCTTGGTGCCCCCTTTCAAATTGCTGATCCACCACCGGAACTCTATCAAATCCAGACTTGAGGAGCTGAAGCTCGCTAGTCGCCAACGAAAAGAGTCCGGAACACTTGGGTTGGGCGAGACTGATGACAAGAAGGCTTCGTCACCGACAACAGATGAGCCAGAGAACAGCATTCCTCAACTCGACCTCGTGGAATGCATTCACAATTTCATACAGAGAGATCTGGCTCATTATGTTGGCCTGGAGCTGAGACTTGCTGATGGGGACATGAATGAGGTTTCCTTTGAGGAGATCTATCTTCTATTCAGGCCCGGTGACTTGGTCTTGTCTGCTGAGACTGGAGAAGATCAGCTTTATCAAGTCTATTCAGTCACTGGTGGCAGGATGCGTCTTGGATTGCCTCTAGGGCAGCCGCCACCAAGACCATCTTTCTCACAGGCCTCAGCAGGGACTGGGATCGGCTCCTGGACGAGCGTCCGGGTTGAGTGCTTCACCATGGGCTGGGATGGGGAAAACATCGGACCCATGTCGATCGCTCATCTTATACCCTACTTTGCTGGAGAAAAAAGGGTCACGGATTTGGACATCTACCCGATTCGATACCATAGCGATTCGATCAGGCTATGCCAACGCCTGCAGACCCGAGGACGAAAACTTGTTGAATGTTCAGGTCACAAGAAGTACACTGGGACGGCTGTGCAGAGATTCGAGCCGTTGGCAGCGTTTGTCAAGAAGCGGTCGCGGGGCCGAGCGTACGATAGCGACTCTGACGATTCGTCAGACGAGGAGGAAGGGAGGCCGATTTCCTTCGACATGGTTCGCAGTGACGTGTATATTGATTATAGCGAGTACTCTCCCCTTGGCCCTTCCGAGAATAGGTACCTAGCGGGCTCCGCGTTGTGAAATCGAGGGCTAATATGTTTAGAACCATTCTACACCAAGTTTTTCAAGACGGACATGGAGATAAGCAACCTTGCAAGGACTTTGGGCGACGAGGCCGAGACAACAGATCTTCTAAACAGTGGTTTGAGGTGGAACTGCAGCGACCGTGACGTCGATGCTCTTCTGTCGGACACGTTCCTGAACACACATCGGCACCTGACAAGGTTTTCAAAACCCAAGGAAGACCCCGCGGATGACGAGGACCGCCTCCAGCTGCAACCGGCCCAGGTACCTGCGTTCATTTTCAGTTCGCGCAAATGGGGTACGTTAAGAGAAACTCTTTCGCATGCAAAGAATCAAACGAGACACCCTAACGTGCGAATAGATTGGTTGTCCGTGGACCTTATCGAAGATATTGACAAGTCAGACCTAGCGAGGAACAGTGGCTGGAAGGAACTTGTGATTCCAGAAAAGTTCAGCAATCTGCTCCTCTCCCTCGTCAGTAACCACATCGCAGGCTCGGGCCGTAGACAATGGGAGGCATCGATCGAGCAAGGGCCGAGCGTACAGATCGACCTTGTTCGAGGTAAAGGAAGAGGCCTCATAGTTTTGTTGCACGGTCAGTCGCTCACATTGATCTCTATCAACACCTCTCCAGCACCTTATGTACCTTCAGATTGACACTATTGGTCTGACGGAGCAGCCATGTTGATACCATCTCCCTGAAACTGTCCTGTGCTTGGCCACGGCCTGCCATGAAGATTCCAAAAGACGTATCCCTTGACACAAAGCACATTAGAGTTCCATAATATACGACTAACAGAAGGAGTCCCCAGGCCCCCCCGGATCCGGCAAAACCAGCACAGCAGAGACGATCGCAGCTTACACTGGCCGGCCCCTGTATGCCATCACCTGCGGTGACATTGGTACCGAGCCCAAGGAGCTCGAGAAGAATTTAATACAACACACCCGCCTCGCAGAGAGATGGGGCTGTGTCTTGTTGCTGGACGAGGCAGATGTCTTCTTGATGTCCAGAACCTATGACAATATGCACAGAAACGCCATGGTATCTGGTAAGGAAGGACAGCAACCTCAGAGTCATACGCAGAGTAAAGGTTAATATTGGGATGCAGTCTTTCTGCGTCAGCTTGAGTACTACTCGGGCGTTCTCTTCCTTACAACAAATATTGTCGGGGTGATCGACGAGGCCTTCAAATCTCGAATTCACATTGCTCTAGAATATCCTGCGGTAGATGAGAAATCTACGCTGGAGATCTGGAGCAACTTGCTTAGGCGTATTCAGCGGGACAATGAGAAGGCCGTGGTCAAAATCAAATTCGACGACAAGGCTTTGTTAAAGTTCGCGAGGAATCACTTCCGGAACCACCGGCACAACCAGACGACGTGGAACGGACGACAGATAAGGAACGCTTTCCAAACGGCCATTTCCATCGGCCAATACGAGAGGCTGAAGAAGATTGATCAAGCCGAAGCGGAGGGTCAGGAGCCGGATAAGAGCACTCGCTCTATCAAACTCTCGGTCGCAAATTTCGAAGTCGTGGAGGACATTGCCCGCGACTTTGAGAAGTACATGACGCGGACACGAGGGGACGACCGCGAGAGGGCAGCGGCGCACGGGTTTAGACAGGATGACCACAGCCGCGAGCCTCCGCCCCGGAAACGCTACCCCCCTCGAGCCAATACATCCCAGATACCATCAGATGCGGGCACAAGCACGATGGGTCGCTCGAGAACGGGCAAAGGTCGAGAGTATCGCCAGGCGGCAAGCTCCTCAGCACGACGGCCCAGGCCCACGGCAGCGGGAAGCCACAAGATGATGCGCAACTCGAGCCCGGAAAGAGGGAGTGATACCGACGCGCAGCGGAGCGGGCCGGAGTCGTTCGGTCGCGACGAAGAAGACGCGTCGGGGAGAGAGGAGATTATTGAAGAAGATTTTGACGACGACGAAGATTGATCAGCTCTCAGTCACGCCAGTGCTTGCCTACTTAAGTATGTACTCAAGTAGGTAGATATTGATGTCTTCATGTCGAGATTAATACCCGTGGACTATGGTACAATGCATGTATTTCGACCGTTTCAGGTCAACTAGGAATGACATTTAGAGAATGTTCGTCTCTTTTTTGAGATAGTGGACATTGGTGGCCTGGAGGAAAGTTTTGTCCAGTAGGCGGATCGAGGTGACAAGTGCCAAGGATCTCTAATGGTATGGGGCTTTCCGAGGCTGCGGTCCACGGTCCCACCATCATCGTCCCCAGTTTCGTTGAAACCTCACCATGGGGAAGAGATTTACAAGCATCTGGGGTTTTACGTATAAAGTTGCGACAAAGCATGTGGGCCCCGTTCGTAGGCTGGGTAGGGAGTCCGTCCAGTCCATCTGATCAGACCTTATTCATGCATGATTCCGTCCCAAGTTCTGACGGTCCTGGTTGGGGCATTGTAAAAGCTATATTTGTGACAGGGGCTTGGAAATATCTGCAGCGTCTTCTCATATCGAACATGGGCACATGAGCACTCCACTGGGCAGTGACCACGATCACTAGAGGTTGGCACCAGAGATATATAGGTAACAACTCTTGGACGACGCTCATGACTGGTGATCACGGGACGGCTCCGCCGCTGACACTACTACTATGACTCTTGCAACCATGTGCCGTTGGATATGAGAGATGACCGAGACCTCGCCGTTCCAAGTTCACACCACCTGAACTCTGGTGTTAGGTGTAAAGCTTAAAATTCCCCTATAGGCAATGCCCTAGATAAATCCACGCCGAAACGACACTGAAGAATCTCAATTGTCCATCACCAAGGCCCTACTTTGTAGTCAAGAATTCACAGTAGAGCGTCTTGGTCTGTCGTCGCCCATCGTCCTCCACGCTCAAGACAAGTAAAATAGACCACCGTGCAAGTCTCGAACACCCCGACGGCGAGCTGCAGTCGTCGTGTTGCTGTCAGTCGTGATGAGATTCGCGGCCTCGCCAATCGCTTCCGACTGCGAGGAAATCACCTCCAGCGTGAGTGGATCGCTTTTCTTGACCCAGCCTAGCTCGGTAGGCAGGCGTTCATTCCCTAGCAAGAAGTCAGCGGGCGGTTGCGTCCTTGGACTGAATCAAAGGGGGAACATGTCGGTGGGGAGGGGGGGGGGAGGGTGGCTTACGGAAGAAGTACTCAACGAGGGTCCTGTTCACCGTTGTAGTCGCCAAGTCACCAAATGCGATTACTGGCGCCGAGACCTCGCCCAGGCTGAATGCTTCCGTATTATCCGTGAACCTGTACGTGGGGTTGGTCAACTTGGACTGCACTTGACGAGCGACCTTGGACATGGCGAGCTGGTTGGCATTCAAAGTCTCCTCTGGCCAGTACGCCAGCGTCTGCTCAAAGATGGTCTCGTTGAAGACGTGGTTGTTGCCAAAGTAGGCATCGCTCCGGCTCAGGCTGGCGTCGTGCTCGAGGATGTTGTGGACGTTCAGCTGGCCGAGGTTGAAATAGGTAGCATTAGGCTCGGGGTTGATGAAGATTGCTTGTTCCCACATGAGGGCGCCTAGTGACTGGTTGAAGTTGAGGCCGTTCTTCAGGCCGTTGACGACGGCTTCTTGAGTCAGATTGCGGCCATTGTGTGGGAGGAAGCCGTGGTTCGCGAGGGTATTCATCATAGGACATGGTCCGCGGTCTGTCGTCGAGTGTGTCAGCGATTGATCTTTTCCCACGAGGACGAAGTGCTGTGACGAGGTTTCTTACCGTCATCAGGGCCTCCGGGCGCCCAGCTGTCAACAGAACCTTGTCTGGTGTCGAGAGCCCATGATTGTACTTGATGGGCAGTCAAACCGAGCAAGAGAACCTTTTTCTGCATTTTTGCTGAGGAGAGGGCCGAAGTCTATAGTGAAGCGTGGGAGATTCAATCAGAGCCGCTTGATTGTTAATCGAAGAGTAACCATCTCTCTCTGTGGCATCCCATGGCACCCTTTATAGTCACATCTCATTTTCTTGGTCTAATGTTCAATTGAGGTTCTTCACTTGACCGCAGCTTGAGCTCTCAAGATTGGAACCAATGACGAGTAATCTAAATGTCACGGCCAGCAATGGCTTCTCTCGAGCGGTGTTGTCGGTCTCGTACTCGGATCTGCTCGTTTGTATACTCGTTTATAAACAACCTACCGGAAGCCGAAACAAACCCACCTGCCCAGGCAGGAAACACCCTAGGCAGTTCATTGTCATGCTAGGCTACTTTCATACTTCTCCAAAAATGCAGAATGAAAATGGATGGAAGGGGGATATGCACAACAAAGTCTGGAACTCGGACCCGTACAGCACACGGACAGTTCGGTGGGGTCGGTGACGAGCACACGCATGAGGACGGACGTCTCCGCGTGGCCCTTTGGTATTGTGCAACTTGGCTCAGCCAATCCGAGTTGACGAAAGCAAATCGTTTGCAATTGTTTGGTTGTTGGCATGGGCTCCAGGGGCTCCGTCTGGCGTCTGCCAAGTGTCCTAATGTTGCCAGTTCGTTATGCGTCTTCCCGTCATTCTGTTTTCCCCTCCCTTCGTATACATATGTAGCCAACTGCTTCGGAATCAATCCCCCTTATCTCGCACCGTATGCCCGGATAACCACTTCAGAATTATCCCCCTTACTTCGTATATCCAGTCAACCCCTTCGGTCTCGTAAAGGCAATCAACCACTTCAGAATCACTCCCTTCACCCGTACTCGTACTTACCTCACTGCGAATTCGCGGCGTCCACGGCATTTAAAGACGAGAATTCCTCTTAAGGCTGTGCAAGGGTTGTCTTTGTGAGAGCAAGTCTAAAGGCTGTCCCTCGTGCCATCCCGTAATGAGCCAGCTAGCATTTGGTCTGGTAAAAGGCGGCAGATCACGCATAGTAGACTCAATAGAATATCGGATCTTTGATATTTAGACTGCTGGAGAGTGTGTTTCTTGTCGCCTTTAGTGGAAAATCGCTTGTCCACCCCAGAAGCAGTCTAGCGACCGCGCTCCTGTACGCCCCGGAGCACAAGCTCTGGTACCTGTCAAGTTCGATTTGTGATACAGCCCGGAACGATTGCTCCTCTGCAGGGGCCCCGGCAGACAATCGAGGCAACGCCCAGATCTGCCATGTGCCCGAGTCGCAATGCACAAACGATGTTCATCCAAGGTCTCCGAGGTCGCTGCCTAAGTAGTCAAGCACTGCCCAGGCCTACAGACTCTATCGAAACCGCATGCGCGAATCACAACTGCCGGATTTCCATTCGACCTGGTCCCTACAGTGCTTGTATATACTATAGTGTCATGCACGAGAAACTCGCGAGTCAGCACCGAGGCCAGGCGGGCGCGGCGAAGCGCCCGAAGCTTGCGCCGGGGCTGCGGTAATCGATTCTCGATACTTATTAGGCACCCGACCACGCCGAGCATCACGAACGGCGCTCGAAAAGCGGCATGTCGAAGGAGGAGAACTCCAAGCACACGGCAGAACATCACAAAGTTGCCCGAGCGTCAAGAGGTTTCCAGGATCAACAACACCGAGTGAACGTGCTGCGGGAAAGTACTTGGCAGGAAGCCTGAGTAGCAAGCGGTCACATGATCACCCTAATATATCCATGCCCAATAGGGGCTAGTTTGGGGAGATTCACAGACTCCGTCCGCATAAATACCCAAGTTTCCGGCTGGGGATTTGGACCTTTTCTCCTTTCCTCCCCAGACCACCTACCTTTCAACACGATACATTCAAGTTCTGAGCCTCAGGATGCTCCCACAGCACTGGGAGAACAGATCACATTGATTGCACATAATGGGTTTTAGAATTTTCTTGCATTGCCTCTCCTCACAGCTGTGGCGTTCTGCATTGAGCAACCCTTGACGTACAGTACAAGCATGAGTTGTCAAAGCTATGAGCAGAGCTGTGGCGCAATTTCATCGATGAATATGGTGAGGCCAATAACGGGGAAACGGGCGACAGCGACAGCCTGTGCCCGAGTCTCGTTCTTGTCTTTGGAACAATAATATTACTCAGGGTATCTCTGTGTAGGTGCGAAGCAAGTCAAACGTCTATGCCGAGCATCCTCCAAGCACATCACCTCTCGTACTCTTGAGCTCCCCCTATTAATCACACGTAACTGAGCTAAGATCATCGTTAAACTCGCCAGGAATCAGGTCCTGCGAGCCGCTTGTGGACCAGTAGTCACCAGTACAGCTAGTATCACTAGAGCGAAGAGGACGTGGTCAGCTTGACGCCCGGGTCGCGTAATGGTCTCAAGGGGGGCGGGGTCTCACGTATAAAACAAGCAGGTTGGTCCACCAGTATCGACGGAGCTGACGGCGTCGTTGTAGGATGATGGGAAGTTGACTGTTGCCGTTTCGTGTCAGCGTGCCCTGTGTCCCTCCTGTAATCTCTCCCAGCCGGGGTAAACACGTACTGCATGAACTCGACGGGACCGAAATCGTAGTACAGTAATCGAGATAGGCATTCTGGCAAATCGAAACACTAGCACCCGTCGTGGACGCGGACGTCGACGAGCTCGTCGTCGACGACGCTGTGGTGTCCGCAGTAGATGAAGTCGGCGTTGCCGTTGTCGTTGCGGTGGCTTCCGCGGTGGTGGTGATGGAGGGAGAAGAAGATGATGATGATGATGATGGATCAGAAGAAGCAGCAGCCGAAGCATCGCCGCTCCCGCTCGTCGAGTTCCGGCTGCTGAGCCCGACACCAAGGCCCACGCCCAAGGCCACGCCCAGCACGACTATCGCCATGCCGAGAAGTAGCCAGACGCCCCACATCGGCAACCCCAGGAACCTCCTCCTTGGCGCTGCCGGTGCTTCTCCTCCTCGTCCGTAGTCACTGTTCTTCTCCGCCTGTCGCGCGTACATGCTAAACTCGGGGGCGGCGACCTGTTGGCCGGGAAGAGCCTCCAGGCCCCCGACCGGCACGGCTTGCAGCCCATCGCTCGGGGGATGTTGTGACGCCGCCATCTCCGGACCGTAGCTGTTTTGTAGGTCCGCAGACCCGACCGTATGTGGGGTGGAGGCCATGGTGCGTGCTCTGCCAGACCTGAGTCACGATCCGGACCGCGACTGAGTCTTGATGCCACTCAACTGGCATGCACGCGAATAGATGCAGGGGAGTCTTGCGCCTCGACGGCACGAATTCGAGAGATGGAATCGATTGATTGATGGTTTGAAAGAAGCTGAAGGTAAGAAGTCACCAGAGTGGAGGTGAAGGGTGTAGGGGAACAAGAAGTGGTACCATCCTTGTCTTCAGCTGGAAGGCTGATGGGGCATGACGGGGCTTGGCGAAGGCTTTGGCGGTGGAGGCTGCCGATCGGGATAATTTTAATTTTGTTGTGGTATTACGGATGATGGGTTTTAGCTTACTATTTAGCCAAGGGCTCCACTCGATGGCCGTGTTCTCCTGAGGTCTCCATCGACTTTCTGCAACGACACTTCAAGCAGACTGCTGGTGGCATCCCGTATGAGCGCAGATGCAAATCTTGTAAGAGTACCTTGTATTGTTGGGCAACTAGAGGCAAACATCGTCAAGCCTTGTGCTTTGATCAGTGCTACTGGGCCGTGACAGACAGGGAGGGGGGAGTGGATTCTGTTCCGATGAGCTTGATTATGCTTATTTGCGTGGGCTGGGTCACGAAGAGGTCCTGACTGCACTGGCCACAGTGGAGCCTTTCAGGGCGTGGGAATGGACGATACCCCTTTGGGCGCCATATCGGCTCCAAGGGTTTTCCGACTGTACCCAGCTTGCGCTTATGTGAAGTACGCTAGAGTACATCCTCCCCCAGGTTAAGACGCGGCGCTTTTGATATAGCCCTCTATGCCATTCGTTAGAATGGTGATGCCATCAAAAGAGGGGGGCAGGACATTTCCAGCAGCGGTTTAACAGCTCGTAATTGGCTCGCGATAAATCGGCTTTTAATTGGCTGATTCCCAAATCTAACTAATTACAAGTTGAGTTATCTATTTAGCCGATTTGTATCTAAAGCCGAGGGATGGGTATATAGGTAGGAGGGGGTGAGGCTGTACCAAAGCCAGAGCGGCCGCTCTAGCTTTGGTACAGCCGAGGGGGGGGGGGCGGGCAGGGGCCCACCTCCCAAAGGAATAGCTAAATATCTTGTCATTGAATCTACCCCTAACGAATGGACCTGCCGGAACACGAACGTTTTCTACACAAACGGCTATCCCTGATACCAGCCGGTACTAATGTTACAGTGTGTCTTTTGGTGCAACTACAAGTACCGCTGAACATTGCAGACTCTGATTGGCTGTAGTCCCTGTCGGGATACAAAATCGCTCCGAATGGAGCGGATATGGCGCCCATAGGCATGGCGGTGATGTGCACGCAAGTTGCCAGACCAGGCTCCGAATCTCGGCGGGTCTTTATGCGGCGTGAGCATAACTTATGGTCTCACAGAGATGTTTTTATACAATACTTAGTAATGAGTATAACCATATGCACTTACAGGAGTGCAAACGCCTCAGATATAGACAGCCTATTGTCTGCATCTTGGGCTTTAGTCGTCATTTGCGCACTTTATGCTGAAGCTTGACTCGGATTTGACTTGGTGTTTGATGGGCTTCAATTTTGACCATCTTGGGCGAGGCTGCTCTTCAAGTTATACCTTGTCTACCTCGGAATTTCTAAAGGACAAACTGAACCTCTAAACCATGCCTAATAATAACACAAGGACTTTCTCGTAGAGACCTACATTCATATTATGAAAATGATTGAAATCCTTGTCGGACTTGAGAAAATCATGTTTTCGCCCATGTCTTGATCGTGCGCTCGTGACCTACTCGCACGTACGCAAAGGTTGATTCGAGTGATCGACTTGACCAATGTTCTCTTACTGTTGTTGGCCATGGATTCAGTCATTGACTTGGCCAGTGGGACGAGGCGTGACGGCGAGTAACAAAGACTGCGGATAGTTGACCATTGGGCCGGATTGATTGACCATGGCAGATGCTGCTCTCATGCCTCGATCCAAGTCCATACCCATTATTGCCTTCACAAGGTACTTGCGAGGTAGTCACTGCCGTCAAAAGTCTAAAGCTACCTGGCTTGAAGGATGTTCGGGGTTGCCAAGTAGAAATGACCTTGGGAGAAGCAAACCTGGAAAGTGACATTCGCATGAGGTCGCACGAGGTCATGAAATACCTGTTTCCCTCACCAAATGCCTGTTCTGTGTGACTTTCAAGGTCTCTCGTCAAGCCTATCGTTTATGGGATCGGCAGTGCCAACATCCAGTCGTATCCTTCATCCGCAAGCCGCTCACTGCCGTGACCGCGAACAACATCACTCGAGTATTTGTAAACGGCCCGATCAACTCATTGACATCTACATACATTACAAGTAACGCACTCGCCTCAACGCATGATAAAATAGAAGCGTCGCAGATGTAACATCACGACCTCTTTGGTGGTCCCCGCGATGGATGGTGGCGAAAGAGTGACAAGCTCTGACTGGAGCCGGGATCCGCCGCCGGAAGGTCTGGAGCAGGCGAAAGTCCGCGGGCGAGCAAGAATTCCAGGTGTGAAGACACCGAGCATGTCCAATCCGGTGTATACATTGGACGTGCTGCCCCTGATTCTCCATCCTCGATCGTCAGTGCAGCGAAGAATCCTCCGTAGGCGGGATGAGAACTCCCGAGGCGGCCTTTTGAGATCTCGCAGATTTGAATCGGGAGCCCTGCCGAGCAAGGCCTGGTTCCTTGCCCTCACACCCCGGGGCCAGCAGGTCGCCGCCGCACAAAGCTTAGCATCGGTTTAGTACGGATCAGTGTCTTGCCGATGCATGGCTTGACAGCTGCAGACATCTCCGCAGACCGTCGGCAAAAGCAAACAAAGGACCGCTGCAGGCCTCGCTGTGTGACGACGCACATGGAGAGCACTTCAACGCACGAGTTGTCCAGGGATACGATGCCAGAAAGCTCTCATAATCGTGCGCACGGCGCTATCTGCGTACACACAGATCACTGCGAATAATCCATTTCTCACCAGCCGTGACCTCTCTCCCTTCGTGCTGTCGTCGTAGAGAAAGGATGTTAGCCAGGATGACTCTACACCGTCTGGATATGGTACCCGAGACAGCACGGGACGACAGGCGTAAAAAGCCCTTTTGGTTGCGGGTCAAGAAGGCGAGACAATGATGGGGGACACTCACAAGCATGCAGTCGTCACCGTGCTTGTGGAGAAGCAGCATACCGGTCTCGGGTGCCACGGCCACCTCTTCCTTGACAGCTCTCCTGTCGTTGGGATAAAAGACCGTCTCACCGCCCTGGCACCCGTCCGCCGCTGAGGTGAGGTAGAGCAGCAGGGTCCACGTCGTCTTGGTCGCGATGCGCCCCTGGTCTGATTGCACCGTGATGTTGTTCGAGTCGTCATCTGTACGTACATACAGTACGTGAGTCAGCTGCGGTTCGGAAGATGCCGAAGGTTCCACAGGTTCATGAACCCGCGACGACGGCGGCCTTGTAAATTGTGAGGCCCGTGCAGATGGGTATATGCAGGTGTGGTTGTGTGGTCACATCCTGCGTCTCGAGGCGAGGACGGCCTGGGAAATGCAATTGCGCCTGCAGTTCCGTAGGACCCGCGTATATTGGCAAAGGGCATGGCATTGTCATTTGCGATCACGAAGCAGCTCGCATTGCTTCGGTATCGCTTTTGGGGGTGATAGTGTGTATGGCCCGGCATGTGGAGGGGGAAGACACTGGTCTCTTTTTTATTTATTTATATACCTTGCTCGTGGGGCTGGGGCAGTCGAAGGTGAGAGTGAGACCTGCGAGGCACATGCAGAGGCCCTGCTTGTCAACCGGCCATGCCTTGTGTGCCGGCCTGCAGATAACTAATGTCCCGGCCGCACGAAGCTGGATCCGCGACTCAATGAGGTGTCCCGAAACGCATCTGATCAGCAGAGCCGCATACCCTACAATGTGACAGAGATCGGTCTCGCTAGGCTTTTGTATCAATGGACTCCGTGGTGTGGGAAACTCGAAGGATTGTGACAGGGCTTTGTGATTGGGGAGATCTCATAAGAACGCATCTCCGCGGCGGGTCGAGTCAAGACAGACTGTGTGGTGGAGGCGTGGAAAGTGACAGGAAGGGAAGATGGGAGCCAACGTCGAGCATGAATGAACTCACAATGTGCATCGAAAAACTGATTCGGTGAGTAACGGTATATGCGGATGTTAGGAGACAATCCCACGATGTCACCGCCCCTGCGGAATCGAGCGAGGTGCATCAGCCACATGTGTAACTACTTAACCCGAGCACGCAGTAGCTCGTCGTATCCTTGCAGGGTGCTTGACTCACCACAGCCCGCTCCATTCGTCGGCCAGCAAGACATCCTTGAGACCCGTGTCAAGCCACAGCCTGTCGGCGAAGGCCTGGTGCTGGACTTGGAAGCGGTCGTTGACGCGGACGGCCTCCCCGCGCTTGGGGCGGCCCGGGGTGGTGGTGAGGGACAGGGTCCGGAGGAAGGAGACATAATCCCGGCATAGCGACCTGGGCCAGAAGTTGCGGATGAGGATTACCCTCGAATCCAACATGGCCTCGGGCTCGAGTTGAAGCAGGGGGAGAGGCGGCTTGAAGACCGGCCACGCGGGGGGTGATGCCGACGATGGCGCCCCCGCGACGGCGGTCTTGGGCTTTGCGACGGGCTTGGTCCGCTTTTCCTTGGCCATGACTGTCGGTTGGGTGGAGAGAGGTCCGCAACGTCGTGCCAACCAAGATCCGTGAAGAGGCTGTTTGTTGTAGGTGGTCCACGGCACAGCAGCCAGCGGTGGAGGGGGGCGAGCCGTTGCGACCAGTGCACAGCTGCGGCGTCTGATGGAGGCAGCCAACCTTCAGACTCGGAGCAAGGCTCTCTCATCTGATGTCCGGCCGGCGCGTGAGAACTCAAAATACGATCCTGCGGTCAGCCTCAGGTGCAGCCGGGTTGACGCCGTGGCGCGCTCCCTACTCTGGATGCGATGAGCTGTCCCGCCGCGTGAGTGGAAAGTTCGAAGTGATCGGATGTTACTGAAGAGGTAGCACGAGGCTGTGAGGCTTGATTGTGGGCGGACCACGAAAACGAAACGGTGATTGTACTGAATGGAATGAACGTCTTGAATGTCGCGCGTATGCTGCTTCGACGGTCTTTCCAAGTCGTGGCCCCACACGCGTGTTGCGGAATACGTCGGTGTTGTGTTGTACCTGGACTGACTGACTGTACTGTACAGTACATACAAGCCCTTGGCCCATCCCTTAGGGGCGCAACTTCGGCAGTACAGGGTTTTCCGGCTGCACCCGCCCCTCGCTATCAGACGGTACCTCAACGTCGCAGTGACCGCCCCCAGTGCTGGCCATCTCTGCTTGTACCTGTGATACAGGTCAGTACATGTATCCTAGGCTACTACAGTAAGTAAATATGGTGCCAGACACGAGTAATCCGTAGTACTGCAAGAACTGCGGCTACGACAACAAGCATTGATTGGCTATATATAGAGCCCCTGCTCATATACAAGTGTCGCCGATCTCGCGGCCAGAGGGATGCGAGAAGCGACATTGTGAGACAGTCCGTGGCGTCCGGCTTAGAGTGGTGAGTGGATATGCACCGTTTTCGATCCAAGGACCCTAGTATGTGCCTAGTAGAGGCTGTGGGGGGATGGTGCTTCAAAGAATTGCTTCTGGGGGTCCGCCTCCTTGCAAATCCGGCCATACATGCAGGCAGGCATCTTCAGGGTGACCCTGTGATCCTGTACTCGCTGTCATTATTGACAATTCTTATTTGTTTGCAGGTGTCAACAGTCTGCAGAGGCTCTGACGGGTCTCGGAAGTCACCACCCTGCAGCCGGCCAGCTGAGCGCTGTGCGCTGTGCGCATGTCCGCCCTGTCGGCATTGTATGTATGTATATCAGTGTTGCTGAGGCCAACAAATAGCGGGCGCCGTGCTGCGAGTCTCGATTCGCATGGACCCTCCTCTCCGGTCCTTCTCCGCCTGAATTATGAACTACAGTCTCCTCAGGACAGTCTACCTGGACTGGCATCTGCGGATCCTGGGTTATGAAGACCCGTGCCAGGAGCACATCACCGCCCTCCCGGCCCCTCGTCCGGTCACCTGCCAGTATGTCTTGATAAGACTCCGAGGGCTGCCAGACGTGAAGGCCTTCAAGGCTTTGCAAGTCGCGCAGCAGAGGAATCGGCCAAAGGGAGCGGTCGCCAGGAGGCTGAAACTGTTCTGCCGCTGTGCCGGCCCCCCTCTGCTCCGAGCCTTCAAAGCACTCGCGAACCTGAGAGCAAAGCTGAGCGCCCTCGGGCCGGAAGCCTCCATGGACGCCTTCTACCAGTACCACGACCTCGTCGAGTCGCTCGTCGAGATCAGAAAGTCCCATGCGGTCTGGGAGGTCAGTGTCGGCGACGAGGCCTTCTTCAAGAAACATCCGGGGCCACGGTCGGTGCGGCTCGAATATCTCAGGTGCATGGTGCGGCTGCTGTATATCGTTGCGGAGTTGACCTTCCCGGAGGACTATCAGGAATACCTAGAAGAGCTGGCGGAGGTGGTGCGACGGGAGGACTGGAGGGAGCACCTCATCCTCGACAGCCCGGTGACCTATGAGCGGTCCAAGAAGAATACGAGACCCGAGATCATTGCGCCCTTGGACCAGTATCCCGTGAGGTTTCTATTGTGTGGTCAGACGAGCCTAAGTCCGGTCCTTATCCACAACAAGTCGGTCTATGGACACCGGCTCGTTGGGAATGAATACGCCATGCAACGAATCAAAGGTTCGTCACGAGGGATACAAGCGATTCTTGGCCGACGACGAGGCTGACCCTGTGAACTGAGCAGATGCACCGAGGCTCTATCACAACCTGGGAAGATTCAACAACTGGGACCAGAAGTGGTGATGGTGTGCTCGGTGTGGACGATTCATCCGTGTCACGGAATTCCGTCCTGTTGTTTCGTGTTTGGCGTTGAAGGTTGACGGCGTCTGAAATTTGGAGTTGCTTTTTTTCTTTTTTTACTTCTTTGGTGGATACCCCGGTTTATGTTATTAGACATGTTTCTGTGCAGATG
The DNA here is from genome assembly GCA_026120015.1 of Dendrostoma leiphaemia. Classification (NCBI taxonomy): domain Eukaryota; kingdom Fungi; phylum Ascomycota; class Sordariomycetes; order Diaporthales; family Erythrogloeaceae; genus Dendrostoma; species Dendrostoma leiphaemia. The sequence continues at coordinate 19,230 of JALRMF010000237.1, forward strand.
TGCTATCCGTTAACTACATACTTAAGTACTTGGATCAACTGCATATTCATATGCGACTTGCCGCATTCCTCCAAACTACCTGGGAGCTACCCCAACCAGTGACCAGCAGAGAAAACATATCTGCCCACCTCGAACGACAGACCCAATTCTGCTACATCTTCAAGGGTATCGTGACCTTGTGACCTTGTGACCACGGCGACGGACGTATCCTCCTCGCCGCCACAGATTCTGTCGAGGCGACCTTCCCCACCAGATCGAGCCGAGATGGGCTGGGGCTGGCCCTTCTCTTCCTCCACGGCCTCGGCCAAGGACCCCGAGAACCCCGCGTTCCCAGCACCGCCCTCTCAGAATTCCGAGCAACAGCGGTCGATCAGCAATGCTGAGCTTCAGAGATACCGATTGGAGGTGATGCGCCTCGAAAAGGAGAACCTGGAGAGACTCATCAAGCTGCGACAGCAAGAGGAGGCCCGGCAGGCCTCACGAGCACCAAGTACGCCCAACATCGTGCAGCAACTCCCTCGACCGACACCGACTCCGGGCCCCGAACCTCCACGAACGCGCCAAGACAACTTCCTACGCTCCGCGAAGCAGCTCGGCCTGTTCTTCGCCGGCGCCGGCTTCCTCACCGCGTCCGCGCTCATCTCCCGCCGCGCCGTCGCCCGCAAGATGGTCGACGCCTACCCCAGGTTCTACCAGCCCAGCCACCACGGCCCGAGGGCGCCGCCGCGCGCCGCGGCAGAGAAGAGCGGCGATCAGCTCGTGGCCGTGGAGGCGCTGGGCCTGGCGACGCTGAACGTCTTCAGCTTCGGGGTCATGATGACGGGTGGTCTGATGTTCGCGTTTGACATCTCGAACGTGGAGGACCTGCGGAGGAAGGCGAGGAGCAAACTATACGGGACCGATGGCGTCGTGGACGACGCGGCCGAGCAGCAGGTGGAGGAGTGGATTGCAGACGTCCTGTCGAGGAGGGACAAGAGGGAGGATGGGGCGGATGTCCCCAACAAGAACGGCTGAACAGCGGCCAATATCGGTCGGACGGTCTCACGGCATCTGCCTATGTACGGGCCAACAGCCCGCTCTCCTCACGATATGTGGGGACCATAGCCTTCCACGACAGGGGTCCAAACAACGAGACATCGTCTCGGTGTGCCCCTCGACGGCCATTGCTCGACGGCGGGTATATATATAAGCGGACCCGCTATCTGCATAAATCCAGCCCCCACTCGCGGTGCGTTCCAGAATCCCTGCGAGGGAGACGAGACATTCTGACTGAACATCAAAGGTCTTCACAAGTCCACTAGAGGAAACCACATGCACCTTTCCATTGATTTTTTATTTACATACCTCTCGGGGCTTTAGCACTTCGGTTCAAAGACTTGCGCGTCGGCTACATGTCCTTTTCTAAGACGAGCCCATCCAATCTGACTGATCCCGAACGTGTCTGCTACACGTCAAAGTGGATGTGTCCCGTCTTGACAAGTGGTAAGTATCCGAGAGCAAGGCTCCGCGGAGAGCACTCTGACATTGCTTTTTCTTTCACGGTTTCCATTGCCCTGAAGGCACATCCACGGCTCAATGGTACACCCGAACTCCACCACACCGCACGGGCATACGGAGCACTGCGTCTGACAGACTGCCAGGGGTCGGGACGCCCAACCGGCCAACCATGATGAGGCGACAAGCGTTAGCATATCTCATATCGGCAGGGCCTGGTAGCTATCTGCATGATCTGGTTCCTGAATCGTACATGCCAGTGGGACGGGTCACTCTCTCACCTTCAAAGTCCGATCCCAAGAATGTGGCGTCCCCCTCACCATCGAGACAGCCTCTTGGTGTTTGCACTGCGTCGTGTCTCTGACTGTCTACTCCAGAATGGCGACCCAGCGACTCTCTGCCTGCTTGATGAGTCTGTCTGTTAATTATAAAATGCTGCAACGTAACTATGTCCATCTCCAGCGCCGCTGGGGCCATGCGCGGTCACCACCGTTTTCGAAGGCTGAAAGTTAGCCATGGAGGCGAAGATCACCGTCGACGTGCTGGACTACAGGCTGGTCCTTCCTAACGGACAGAGCGATTTTGTGCTCCAGTCTCCGGTGCAGCATGATGGAGGCCGCGATGGCACAATCCTCGTTCGACAGGAGCAGGGAGCAAACAACAACCAGGTCAGCTTCAAGCGCCTCTCCGACCTCGTCAGGATGGGCGACTCTCCACACGAAATCCACGCTCATGGGATCCTTCTACGATCTGATCCGGCGCAAGACTTCCGAGAAGGAGACCTGGTTTGGCTGCGAGACACCACCTGGAGGCCTGGTTCCAATTTTGACCGGTCCAAGATGGGGGTCGTCAACCTTCGTACGTGGGACTTCCTTACGGTCGATCTACAGCACGTGTGCTGGGTGCCCAAATACCGCAAACTGGCCCATGCTATCGGCGAAGAAGAGCTTCTCACCATCTCGGGTCCACCGAAGCGGCACACAACCGACAAGAAGATCTACAGTCTCGCGATTGTGCAACGGCTGCAGCTGAACAATCAGCCTGTTGCTGTTGGCAGTGGCTCGACACTGGAAGTGAAGGAGTTCGTCCAGCAGGATATGTGGAAGTATGGGAAGTTGAGCATGACGACGGCGGATGAGCTGTTCCGGCACGCATCCAGGAGCATAGAGCGGCCGTCTCTCAACGAGCCTTCGTCCTCCCAGCAGACGCCTGCTTCCGAATCTTCGGGCCTCATGCCCCGCCACAGCCTGGCCGCAAGGGGTGCCGCCCTGGCCACTCCGCCCACCGAGGACGGCGACGACGACTCCGACGAAGAGGACGACCCAGAATTCGAACGTGATGCGCAGGACCTGTGGGATACGGCCATGACCAATCTCAACAAGCCCCCGCCTCTCATCGAAAACGTAAGCGTGACCTGTTCCCCCCTCCTGAACGGTTTATTCATCATCATCATCATCATCCGAGTAAAAATCACAACTAACACGGGCGCCTACCGCGTTCGCAGCCCCCGGCTCAGATCTGCAACCTCCCGGCGGGCGAGTGCCCCACCCCGCCCAGCACCTTCTTCGTGACCAGGACCACCCGGCCCTCCCTCGAGGAGCCCAGCCCCCGGCACCACCACCGCCTGGACGGCGAGTGCCCGAGCGGCGCGGCGCACGAGCTCCACTGCGTGTTCCCGGGCCCGCGCGTGCACGTGTGCGTCGTCCCGCCGACGCGCAGGCACACGTGCTGCGTCACGGGGGCGTGGCCGCGCAACAAGGGGCTGTCGCAGCCGCCGGCCGGGGTGACGTGGATGGCGGGGCCGGCCGCCGCCGCGGAGGGGGGCCCCCGGGTGGTCGTGCGCGAGGGCAGCGGGGTGGTCGTCGTCGAGCGGGAGCGGGGGGAGGAGGAGCCGATGGCGGACTTGCCGGTCGAGGTGAAGCCGATGGGGCTTGGTAATCTGCAGGACGGGATGGATGCGGTGGGCAAGAAGATGCTTGGTGTGGATGAGAGGGAGGATGTCGTGGATGGGGAGTGGGTTCATGGAAAGTTGAGTCTGCGTGAGACTGAGAGTGGCTCTGAGTGAAGATGTCAGGCTGAATATCTGCCTGCAAAGCCGCTGACAGAGACAGTTTCTCCTAGCAAAGGAGTTATAAAACTTCAAGTCGAGTGACTCTGATGTACAAGTACAATGGGTGCTATGATCAGTATGCTACAGATCAACTATCCATCTCCGGGACGAGCTCATGAAGGATGACGTCGGTCCGCACAAATGCTTATAACATGAGCTTTTTCAGATGTACCTAGTTACACCCATAATACCGAAGCGACTATACCTCCCGAAGTCTCAACAACTGCGAGGACGTCCGAAAGAAACCATGCACATTTTCAATATTCCATCGAAGCGGCGATCCAGAACCTCAGCTTTAAGTGACATGGCACAAAGACCAATTTGGCAGTTTTTGAAGGAGCAGAACTCGTGAGGGCGGCGAGGCGGCCGAGGAAGGTAAGGGAGAGCTTTATCGTGGTGGATTGGTGGTATGGTCCAAGAACTGTACTTTTGCGCTTAGGTAGTGAAAGACCTCAAGAATACAAGCGGTAGCCGCCTACAGGTGACATGGATAGCTGCGATTTGTACATCTGACCGCCTGACCACGGTTGCTCTAAGAACGCATCTAGCGACGATCATAGGAGACTCACTTGGTAATGCTATGAGTGCAACAGGAGCATCACCTTGTTAGCAATGCCCCGGTTGAGTCTGCTCTCCTCAAACTTCCACAGCTCAAGCTGCTTCACCAGGTGCCTCCTTAGGCTCTGTATTAACGGCTCTCCCCAGAGGTCTTATCCCAGCCAGCCACTTCACGGCGCTTCGGGCCCAACCACGGAGGCTCAGCAGCAACTCGAAACCTTCAAAGATCAGAGGCTCCAGCAGCCAACCTCCCATGCTTAGCAGAAAGGCTAGAGTGTTCTGGAAAGCTTTCCAGCTCCTTGTTGAAGTCAAAGACCAAATGTAGAACCCGCAGACGATATAAGTCAGGATCGGCACAACAATAAAAGTAGACACGAGAGCAGAGGGGGACGGGTGGATATTGTCGCCATTTTCGTTCGTGTTCAGGATGGGCAATGCCCAGAGGCCCTGCAAATAGCTTCAATATTGCACATAGCAACGAAGTGGAGTGTGGGGTACCTACAGCCATGAAACCTAGCGGCGTGTATGCAATGGTCACAACCGTGAACACGTAGATCGCACGGTTCAAAACCATGCCTTGTCTCGCTTCTCTGAGCGATGTTGCGTTGAATAATTGAGAACACCTTAGTCAGTATACTTGAAGGCTGACAGACGTCGGGCGGGTCCGAGCAAAAGACCAAAGGTCGGGCGTACCCCATCCCGCAGAGATTCAACCTCCTTCGTTTTCTGGTCCAGACGTCCCCTGAGATGTTCCGTCTGCGTCTTCAAAAACCCCGTCACCTTGTTCCGATGGGTTTCCCAGGATTTCACGCCGTCCGGGCCTGCCATTTTCAGCACAAAGTCGTTTGTCGGCGCGATCTCAGTCTTGCAAAATGCTTCCCATTCCGCAAGATTTTGATCAACCCGCTGCCTGGCGACACGGAGCAGCTGAAGCATCGTGAAGTATTGCCTGGATAGGTCCATCGAGCTCGAGCTATCGAAGATATAGAATTCAAGTTGGTTATCATTGAAGGTATAGTTCAACTAGTCAAGTCAGCACACTACGCCAGTAAAATGGGCATGGTCCAGTGAGACTTGTTCGAGGGCTATGGACCTACATTGAACCCAACGATGTTGTCAATGGCATCCAATGTGGCAATCCATCCTTTGTGCCAAGTCTCTATCAAGTAGAACAGAGCAACAAGAAAATGAGCAAGCCCAGCTGCGGCTCCCAAAGACCTTGATTCGATACCGGATCTTTCTTCTGTGAAGTGAGTTCCCCAATTCTGCACATCGACATCCACTTGAGCCCCTTCGTCACCGAGAGCAACAAGTCGGAAGGTCCCATATGATGCGTATATCATCAATGATATTGACAAGATGCGTTCTGCGAAATGCTGCTCGACACTCGGATCCTCATAACCACTTTGCGTGGGACTATGCAGGGCGCGCCGTATCTTGGCAAACTGCCGTTCAAGGACTAAGCCCTCAGTCTTGAGCGCCGGTGACGACGGCCGCGCCGCTGCTGATACGACTGGCGCGAAGTGGCTCAGATGGCATTGCAACACTAAGAAGTCTGAGGGTCTGCCCAGGCGTCGACTGGGCACATGCAAGAACCGGTTTGCTGAAGCATGGAAGGGGTTCGAAAACGACAAGATGAACCGTTGGAAAGCCATAGTCTCGCCATCTCCTTCGTGCTCCGAGCAGCCTTCCAAAAAGCATCTTGCGAGGAAGATAATTTCAACAATCCGCATCGTTCTGGAACGGCTGTCAGGATGGTCGAGTCCCACACCGAGATCGTTCGTCAATAGGTTGTCCGTCATCCACCTACGAGCAATCAGGGTCTGAGCTTGAGTTTCAACGTGCTAAGACAGCCAACTTACCAGATATTTCCGGCAGGGCTGTCCCAAGGGCCGCGAAACGTAGCATCCCCCTAAAATGTTTCATTGGCGACCTCGTTCAAATTTCATTGCACAAGGCAGACTGCAGTGCAGCACTTGAGAAAAAGAGAGGGTGGTGAGCTTACTGCGTTTACTGGACTCCATTGTGTGGGGATACCGAGCTTCTGCACGTCTAGGTAGACAGATGCCTTCCAGATCCGGATTGACCTCTCGACCCGCTTGAGATATCCACTGCTATTGCTTAAGCACACACGTTGGCAATATTGGTGTCCCGATGCTTCTTCAGAACCAGGGCGCAGCCGCAAGTGGGTGTGTGGCCTCTTTTGATGACAGTCCAGCCATTTGAGCACACTGTTGTTGAACCTCGTGCGAAGCAGGATGACGTCCTCGAATGCTTTTTTACCTCTTTCGAAGCTGGCGCCTTCATCCGCTCTCTGAAGCCGCTCAACTTCGCGCTGGTGATCCAACCTCATCTCCCTTGTCCATTCGCTATCCTCACCGTCTAATGTGTCATGAGATCCGGGAGACTCCTTTGCTTCTAGCACGTCATTTTCACGCGCCAGTGCCAGGCGGAAATTCCTCATCTCGTCCAGTACATCCTGGATCGTTAAGGATCCATTTTCCCCGCCACCCAAAAATCTGGCGATACTGGCAATGTCCTTGGACAATGAGGCATCACAATGGCTAGCGGTGGCCGAATGTTTCGGTTCTTGTTGAAGCCCTGGAGTTGACGTGGCTTCGATAGCAGTCGCGATCTCCCGGACCTTTGAAGATGATTCAGGCATCATGAACAAGCGTCCAAGAACAGACGACTTCTTTACGAGGAGCGAGGGTCAGAAGTGCTAATCAAAAGAGGAGGTTTGGAAGACGGGTCTTGCATGATTGACACTCCGTCTTCTCGAGAGGACAAACGGCGTGGCCAGGCTCTTTATACTGGTACTAGGTACTTTATGTACCATGTACTCACATTGACGCTGTGTAACGTTTTACGTGGCAGAGCTGAGAAGTGCAGAAAGAGCATCCTGCCCCGTTGCATCGTTTCCCACCTGTCAGGCTGTGCAGGTGCAGGAGTCCTGTCGAGAAGCCACAGTCGTCAGACATCGACAAGATGTCGGTGTAGGCGAGGCGCTTGAACCGGAGCCCAGTTCTCCACGTCTGGCCTGCGCCTGTAGCTTTAGGGTCGCCCATCCATCCAGTCGGCCTTGAAGTCGAGGGCGGGCCAACGTTCACGAAGATGACTGACAATACTTCGTCAGGACTCATCATTTTTCAGACTTGGAAGGCTACTTATGCAGGTACTGCCACCAATATCGAGAAGCTTGGTACATCTGGAAACTCCTGAAGCCCTCAACGGAAGTTGCCGCTTTAGCAATCAGTTGCAGCGTAGCCCGTTTCTCCATCCCAGCTGAGAATAGATACCGTATTTGACCTTGGGATCAGATCCTAGTCGTAGAAAAGCTCGTCGGTTTCCATTTCTTCTCTGATTACTTTTCGCGCATGGTCCTTGAGTATCGTCCACTCGAACCCCGCGCTCTTCGTCAAAAGTCAAGTAGCCTTCGAAAAATATCCTTCTTGTTTGAACATTTGAAGTAGACATGTCTAGCCTCCCGCCCAAATCAGACCCGAACACATGTGTCTATAAATAAGTCTAGTTTACCCGAATTTGGGTCTAATAATATCTTGAGACTGTCGAAGCCCTTTTATCTCGCTTTCATGATGACTCGGTTGAGTTCGTCTTCATCACACCGTCCCCGGATATTCCAACATCACCGGTGCCGGCTGCGGCGTGTCGATATTGTTCTTCCCGCCCGCCCGCAGCACCATCCTGCTCTCCAGGCCCAGCGAGCTGTCCGCCTCGAAGCTGCCCCTCCGCCCCCAGTTCCTCGGCTGGCGCTTGAGGAACGCGCCCACGGCGCCCAGGTAGCCCTCGTGGCGCAGGAAGTAGGCCTGCTTGGCGCCCTTGGACCAGAACTTGATGGCGTAGGACAGCGTGTTCATGGTCTGCGGGTGGCCCCGGATGAAGCTGCCGCCGAAGTAGATGTGGGCCAGCCCGTGGATCTGCGACTGCAGGAAGGCGAGCTGGCCGATGTTGTTGGAGATGGCGTAGAGGAGGGAGCGGGAGACATCGGCGGAGGAGAAGCGGGACGGGTCGTCGGTGGGTATCGCTGCTGGCGATGTTGGTAATGTACTTGATGACGATTCCAGATGTTGTTGTTGTTGTTGTTGTTGTGAATTGTGATACTGCCTGTCCCCGTTGCTCAGCCCGCCCATGTCCTCGGCCTCATTCTCGGCCTCGCGCTTCATCCGGAACACCTTGCCGAAGGAGCTCGCGATGGTCGTGTTCTTGAGCCCGATCTTCCCGTAGCCCATCCCGTAGATGTCGCCCACCAGCATGTCGACGTTGGCGTTGTCGCCGTGCGCGGCGTTGTGCAGCATCTCGTCAAACGACCGCGCGCCCGTGAGCAGGCTCAGCAGGCCCCACAGCGTCCCGCCGCCCAGCGACGTGCCGCCGACGCGCTCGTAGGTCCGCGGGCCCGAGACCTTGAGGAACGACACGCCCGAGCCGATGTTGACCAGCAGGTACGGGTAGATGTTCTCCTCGGGGCTCGCAAAGTGCATGGGGTCCGTCTCGCTGTAGGTGAAGACCTCGCGGGGGATCTCGGTGATGAAAAAGTCCAGCCCGATGATCAGGCACTCCATCTCGTCCTCCCGGATGACGTCGACGCCCTCGAGGGCGGACTTGATCTTGTCGTAGTACTTGTAGGCGCCGCCGCCGGTGGCCATGACGGTCAGCTGGCCCGGCTTGGAGCCGTTGAGGGTCTGCTGGTTTTCCTTGAGGTGGCGCATGAAGGCGATGCAGTCCTCGATGCGGTCGGTCTCGAAGGAGGTGAAGTTGAGGCGGCCGCCGGGCTCGGTGGAGAAGGCCTCGCGAGAGAAGTAGACGAGTTTGGCGAGGGAGCCACCGATCTGCGGGAGGAGACATGGTCAGTCCGAGGCTCGACAGATCAACGGCAAGCGAAGACGTGTTTTACGAAACACAAGTGTCACGCACGTCCATGCCGACGGTGTTGTACAGGTAGTGGATGTCTAGACGACTCACATCTATCGCGATATGGCTCACGACGGCCGTGTGGTTGGGTAGCCTGATGTCCTTGGTCTGGTGGTGATCGGGCGACCCGCGGCCATTGTGGTATGCGGCGGTGGGCGAGCCGGAGGACTGGTCGACGATGAAGGCGCCCTTGACGTTGATCTTGACACTGCCGGGGTGGTTGATGGTGCTGTCGATCTCGGCGGTGGTGGTGGCAGTCCTCGGGCGGCCGATCTGCTCGGCGGCGGCAACGGGGTCCTGCGGCGCCGAGTGGTGGCGGCCGTCGTGGGACGGAAGATCCGGTATCCTGTCGGTCATGTTGGCTGAGCTGGGCTGGGCTGGGCTTGGGTTGGGCTTGTCGCAGCGTGATACCGCGGGCCGCGATAGCTCTGACGAGAGAGCGAGAGGGATGGGCTGTTCTGGTCTGGTCTGGTCTGGTCTGGCGACTAGAGCGCTGCTAGAGCACGAGGAATGTCGAGGTGGGGTCTCAGAGGCGCATCGAGAATGCGATTCGGTGATATTGCGATCTGCTCTCGCCGCTCCGGGGAAAGTTTCAGTGGGGATCTGTCTCCTCGCTTGCCGGCGACCTTGACAAGCTCATCAGTCAATTGGTGCGGCAACTGGAAAAGGCTGTGTCTGAATCGATATACATCGACATATCAGAAGGGTCGGGTTACATGGACGACGCCCTGGGTGACACATCTCGTGAGAAGTTGGTGTTGGTTCCAGTCATCATTCTCGGCTGAGCGGATCACGCTGGGGGAAAAGTGCGACTGCGGTTGAGAGGAGACCAGCAATGACAGCTTCAGCACGGAGGTACAGTGTACTCGGTACTCGGAGACCTGAAAGTGGGAAACAACCCCGCCAAATGCCCAAATCAAAAAACGTCCCGAGGTTCATTCCACGTTACCTAGGCTAGCAGGCTAGCAGGCTAGCAGGGACTTCATGGGTTAGTCAGACGAGGACCGGGGTCCAGGGGCCCGCCCTCTCCGTACCGAGGCAGTCTAAAACCGGAGACATGGGGGGAATTCCAGTATGTTCTAGGAAACAATAGGATGATTTTTGTGCACTCTGAAGAACGACGTTGAAGTCTGGAATGTTACAATGCTAGAAACAATCTCTTATCTCGCCTACCAGACCTTCTTACCTGTGATGGGCTTGATCTCTAGGCTTGAGCCTTGGTAGACCGGAGCGACAGGGTGCCATGTGCCCTGGAACACACCTAACCCAGGAAGGCTCTACGGCACAGACCTAGGTACTTACTCAGTAAGTACATATTTAGCAGCCCTGACTCAAGTCTTCGTCATAGCTACCTGCATAGGTAGTTCAACACTATTGTATCCACACAATGTCATCAACCTCGCAGCCCTCGTTGCTTAACACCTACTTTGTGAAACTGCATATCCCGTTTTCCTCAAACATGCTCAGCCTCACTCGGGAGACCCGTTAATCGGGCTTAGAGAAATTCCGCCCAAGAGACATAGCTAATATCAAAAGTGATCTGGGTACTTGACTGCTCTGCGTCAATTAACCCGGTCCCGGGCCCAACTGCCCATTCCATGCCTCAGGCTCCCCACAAATCTCACAAAGCCGCTGCTTCGATGAGGTTGAGATAGACTTCGCTCATCGTGGGGAAGCAGGGCACTGCGTGCGCCAGCCTGGCAATGGTGAGCCCGCCAGCAACTGCCACGGTCGAGGCGTGTAGGAGCTCTGCGACATTCTGACCCACAAACGTGGCACCGAGAAGGACGTTCGTCTCCTCGTCAACGATCCACTGGGCCCAGCTGTCGCCGTACTTGGTGACGTGCACCGTTGCCCCTGCGGTCGCGACAGACGCGACCACTTCTTTGAATTTCCTTCCAGCCTTGACAGCAGCCGTTCTGGTGAGCCCAACGGATGCCACGGCTGGATCGGTGAAGGTGACTTGAGGGACGGCCTCGATGTCGGCGGTGGCGGACGCAGGCCCCCAGTTTCCAGGATCATTGTGCTTCTTCTCGGCTCGAGCGATGATAGCATTGCTGATGATGCGGCCATGGTACTTGCTCATGTGCGTCAGAGGTGCTGGAGACTATTAGCTTGCGGCAACGGAGCCCAAAGCAACTCTGGAATCCGTAACAGTAAGAAAGGGGTGCCTACCCCGGCCGTTGACGTCGCCGCCAGCATAGAGCCAGTCTCCTGCGAGCCCCTTCACGGTCAGGTCTTCGTTGACCGCGATGAAACCGCCATTATCGGGCAGGCCGATTACCTCCAGCCCGAGGTCGGATGACAGAGGCTTTCTGCCAGCTGCAATGAGGACTTGTGTTCCTGTGATGACCGCGCCGTTGGTGAGATGGACCGCCGCCCGGCCGTCGGCCTCTTTCTCAACCTTGACAGGTTTGGCCGACAAGTAAACCGTCACGCCCTCCTCCTCCAAGCTCTTCCTCACCATCCCTCCAGCTTCAGGGTCGACCTTGGGTAAGATCTCCTTGGTCGAGCTGACAAGCACAACCTCGGCCCCAAAGTTCCTATACGCAGTCGCCAGCTCACATCCCACAGCCCCAGCGCCGATGACCGTCAAGTGTGCCGGCACCTCACTGGAGCTCGTCGCCTGTCTAGGCCCCCAAAAGCTCACCTCCCCCAAGCCCGGCACCTCTGGCACCGCCATCTCGCTCCCCGTCCCGATAACGACCGCCAGCCTCGCCGCCAGCTCCACCACGACCCCATCGCCCGCCGTCACCGCGACCTTCCTCACGCCGACGATCCTCCCCGCGCCCCGCACGATGTGCACGCCCGCGCCCAGCACAGACGGCACGAGGGCCTTGCCATCGTCCCACCCGCCCACGATGCCATCCCGCCACTTGAACACCGCGTCCACGTCTACCTGCTGCGGCCCCCCGGCCGATGACGCAGCGACCAACAGCTCCCGCACCCCCGGCACCCGCACGGCCTCCCGCAGCGCCTCGCCGGGCCGCAGGAGCCCCTTGCTCGGCATGCACGCCCAGAACGGGCAGTCGCCGCCCACCAGCTCGCGCTCGACGACGAGGGCGCTGAGGCCCGCGCGGGCGAGGCGGGCGGCCGCGACGCGTGAGGCCCAGCCGCTGCCGAGGAGGATGGCGTCGTAGGTGGTATCTGCGCCGAGGGTCGAGGGGTGGTGGGTTTCGGGGTGGAGAGAGATGGTGTTGTAGGGAGGCATCTTTTTTTTGGGGGGGGGGGGTGGGGTGGTTGGTGGCTGTTGACTGTTTCTGCAAATTGCTTTTGTGGGAGGATACTAATCTGATCGCAACAGTATGATTTCCGGAAAGGGCTGGAAGGAGAGGTTGCGAGGAGGCATTTTTATAGGAAAGTCAAGAGATTCGAAGGTAATCCAGCGGCGTGTGAATATCTCTTGGAAGATGTCACGTTTGTGGGCGTTGCTCGGAAAAGGCTTGCCTAGTGCTGCTACTCAACTTTGGAATCATTCACGTATCGACCGATCTTCAGCAGTACAGACGGACACCACAAGGACTCGGATTGGCACACAAAGTGCAAACATCTTGAAGGGCGTACATTAGTGCCTTAGTTGCTGTTGTATTGACCACTCCGCAGACTAGGCTGTTCCCGGAAGTAAGTGACTTCCTCTTGAAGGTTGGGGCAAAGTGGTCCTGCAGGCTGATTAATGCCTTGACATTGGTCAAGGGTGAAGTTGACGAGAGTTGTAAATCTCGCGCCCGGCCCTGAACACAACGTCGTTTTGGCTTTGCCCAGATAGGGAACATGTTGTTACTCTGTTGGATTGAGGGCGGCACAGGAAGACCGCACATTAGCGTTTCACGTGGGACTGAACCTCGGAAGCGGATCGCGGAATCTATTGACAACTACATTGCATTGAATGGGGTCGAGTGTCGCAGGCCGTAGACAGCGTGCTATGTACATAAGAAAGGTCTCTCCACGCCATGATGGCCATCACAACACCAACACCGTTTCTGTTTCGTTCGCAGACGAGGATTCTTTCTATGATTTCAATTGTTGACATATCTCGGACAGTCGCCCAAGTCGAAAAGCTTCACAATTTATCTACCTGAGTATATATACAACGAGCCATGAAGCTTGATCACCAATTCGTGGAGTCCGTCATGGCTCCATACCTCGACGGCGACTTCGACAACTTTGTTCGTGACAAATGCACGCCGGACTTCGTGTAAGACCTTGTGCCCGGAGACGTGGCGCAGAAGCTTTCTGTCAAAAGCAGCCAGCACGAGTTCAGTGGTATCTTCAAAGGCCACGATGCAGCTGTCAAGATGATCCTCGAAGGGTTGACCGGAAACGAAGTCAAGGTGAATATGCGTTCGCATGCGACGAAGTGATACTTGGGAAGGTAACAACCCCCGCCTCCTGTTAGGACTTGAAGATCAACGCCAGGATACTCAAGATAGTAGTAGACGCTGAGGCCAAGAGTGCGGCTGTGGAAGCGGAGCTTTTCAGCGACGCGAGACGCACTAGGCGACCGTTCATACTCGCCAACGCCTTGTTCTTCACGTTCAATGACGATTTTAAGATCACGTATTGGTCGGATCATCTTGATACTTTCACACTTGCCAAGCAAGTCTCCATCCCAGTCCTCAAGTCTATCTGCAAGTGGCTGACTCCTGGTTGACCAGACTCGCCGGCGTCGATGAACTCGGTACTGAACTCCCTCGATGAGCAAGCTTGTCAAGTTGTCCAAAGGAAACGAGTTGTCTACCCCTATGTAAACAGGCTACCGTAAGAAGTGTCGATACACCGGAAGAATTCCATACAGACTTCAATCCACGTGCCTATCTAGGTACTCGACCAGCGCCCCAGGTCCACAGCAATGAGTATAAAATGACAATCAGGTGTTTCTTGATTTTCTACTGATTTTGTGCAGCGGTCGAATAGAATTAAATGTGGAAGATAGTCTGTGTGGAATTCTTTTGGTGTATCAACTTTTATCCCATGCTCTCATTCCAAAACGCATAGCAGGCCGGTTTCATGGACCTTGCAGACCATAAATACTTTTTAAGGCACACTTCCAAATCATTCCATGACATCACACTGTGACGCTTGAGAAATTCTGCCTTCAAGAGCCTGGTGTACTCATGTCTGATGGCCCCCGATGCTGCAAATGACCCACCGACAACCACAAGCCATAGAAAGAGGTCTTGATATCCCAGCCATCCAGCATCATCTTGAGATCTCAAGCTTACCAGCAGCTGGGTGGAACAGTGCGCCGGGATCATGAAAGAGCCCCAGACATCGGTATGCAAAACAAACGCACACACATACGCTGCGATTGCACAACTTTCCAGGAGTGCGTCCTCTCGTTCAGCCGCATTCTTTCTGAACCAATAGAGCCGAGATTCAACCCAAGCCTGCTGGTTGTCGAGCTGTTGCAGGGTACCTTTGTCTCTTGAGCAGCCCTCAGCGAAGGCATCACAGGCCAGCTTGAACGACTGAATCTCTTGGACGAGGTCCATGAAATCTGCACCTGCCCTGTCCGATATCTCCACGAATCCACGAGGTGCAGTGCAGATGGAGGAACGCGCCAGGTTCGGCTTCCAGCTCAGCTCCGGAAACATGGCTGGATCAAGCAGTCGGTGCGAGCCGATCAGAACTGCCGAGTTCAAATCTTGCCTGCGCAGGATGCGTGTCAAATGAGTTCACCATCTAGGGAAGAAATAAGCAGGTGAGCCATCGCGCCGAGATACCCACCAGAACAATGCTCTTTTGATGCCGTCGGGCAAAAGCACCCGTTGATCTCTGCAGAGGTTCCAGATCTGAGAGATTCCCTTGAGATGAGCTTGAGCAGCACCTTGGTCACCAACGCGGTACTGGATGGCACGTAGTGAGCAGCAATCATCAAACATGGAATCAATGTCGGGGTGCATACCTCTGTGCCGGCCAAGAGCAGAATTGCACCAATGGTGGCCGGTCGGATCGCCGTCTGTGTGTCCTGCAGCTGGCCGGAAATACATCTCATGGCTCTGCTCTTGCAGGTCATGAACTCTGTACTGCGCTGGTCATGCCCAGCAGCAAGTAGCAGACTCAGCATAAGAGCGTTGGATAACGCCACATCTTCCAGACCGGCTTGGAAAACTTCATGATACTTCCGGAACGGCAGGTTGCCCTCCAGACTGAAGACAGGCTCGACAGCTTGTCGGGAAGCGGCTAGCAGGCGATGTCAATCATCTGCAAGGGGGAAGGGGATGGGAGCCATAAGCACAGAGATCATGGCCACACCTGGGCACTTACGTATGTTCAGGAGTGCCCGCAGCCTTGGCGAGTTTATGGGAAGGCTACTGAAAGGGTCCCAGTCGACGTCGCCGGCAAACCTGACCAGTTCTATGCCTGACGGAGCTGGTTTCGATGCATTCGATGGCTCCGCCAACGGGGAAACTTTGTTTTTGGAAGCTTTGTCATTGTTGGAGGCCCCGAGGCCGGAGTTCCGGAAGTTCTCTAGACGCAGCTTTTGAGAGTTGCGTTTGTTCCGAATAGCTTGCTTGATTGCGTGGCTTCGGGCGCGCCCCTCTGACTCCTTATTACGGCGGTCAATGTTGTGAATAATGATGAATTGGAAAGAAGACGCATCTGACAGAGTCAGTTGCTGGTAGTCGGTCACAAAAGGTGGTTGAAGCGTGCACGTTACCCTGGACGGATTTGTCAGGTCTCGAGGCCAGCTTCAAGTTGGCTCCTTCGTTGAACGCCTAGTGATTTCGACGTTCGTCAGTCATGACAAGTTACACAGACTACTATCTCGACTTTTCCAGCTTGCAAGCGGGTTCAAAATAACCTCGGGAGTGACTCTGGAGACTGCCGGTGTGCCCCCAGATCTAAGGGTTGATGTCCAGCGGGGACCGCGCCCTTATGGCGACAATAGATCCTGAGATTGAAACCCCAGATATAGGCTGCACGGCTCACCAGCTTTTCCCGCCATACCCCTCCCGGATAGCGCCCAAGTGTTGCGAGCAGGGGTCTCTATGGGCCCCACTATTCTAAAGCTCCCTACTATTTAGGAGCTCGTTTTTCCTTTGTCTTTTTCATACAATAGACTTACACAATATACCGTTTTAAATAACCAACGCCTTACCCTGTTTGCCACAATTATAAGCCTTTTTTACCCCTCCTTATAATAAAGCAGGCGCGTTTTTCCCTAGTTATTTTCTATTTATTTTCTAGCTTCTGCAATAGCCTCTAACCTTTTTAATAGAATCTCAAAGGGCCTAGCCTTACTTATTAAAAAAAACACTTATCTTAGGTAGTTTTTATAGCTTTATTTTTATTATAAAAATTATAGTATTTAGTATTAAATTAATCTTAATCTTTTAGATAGTATAATTAACTTTGCTCTTAAGCTTTTTATAATAAATAAATACTTTAATTAATGTAATGTAATGCTTAAAGCTAAATATTAGGACGCTTTTATAATTTATAAAAAGCTTTTAAAAAATAAGCGCAAAATACTACTAATAACTTTTACACTGCTTAACTTTAGTAAGATTTATAATAACTATAAAAAAAAGCTTAAAAATATAACTATTGCTATTATGTAAGCAAAAGCATAAAATGCTAAATATATAGCTATTTTAAACTAAGTTATAGCTATAATTAACTTTTAGCTGCTTAAAGCTATATAAATCTAGCTTATTTCTATAGATAAAAAAGCAGGACTTTAAAGCTTTTTTAAAGCTTTAAAGCTTTATTTAATACTTATAAAAAAAGTAATAATATTGCGTATAGCTAAAGACTATTGCTAATTGCTTATATTAGCATAATTAAAGTAGTAAAATCTTATTTAATAATATTATAATTAGCAACGGGCTTATCTCTAAGCTTAGAAATATAGTATAGCAGATATTATTGGCTTTTTAGCGGTTAAAGATTTTCTTAAGGTAGTTAGTATGCATATAGCCCTTAATTAAGCCTTTAAAGCTTTAAGCAAATTTATATAAAATTAAAAGCTAGAAAAGCCTACCCTTACGCTAAACTAGCTTAGCACTTAGTTTACTACCTTTGCTATAAAGTTTAATAACCTTAAAAAAGGGCTAGCGATCTTTTTTATGCTTAACTCCTAGCAATACCTAGCTTTATAAGCAATCTTTAATATTTAATCTAGTTGCCTTTGTAATAAGTTTTATAAGTAGCTAGCCTAGCATTATATAAAGCTTAAATATATTATAATTAAAGCACTAAAAGACATTAAAGAAAAAAGGATATATTTTATCTCTCTGGACTTTGCTTAGTATAGAGTTGTTTGCAAAAGATTAAAAGATAAAAAGTTTTTAAAGCTTTAAAAAAAGTTATTCAAGCATGGTTAGTATAATAAAACACTAGCAAAAAAGGCTTAATCTTTTAGACCTACCAAAACCCCAGCCTTTCCAAGCTTATTTAACAGCTTTTTCAAAGTAGTCAAGCCTTTTAAAGCTCTTAGAATTTATATAGTTACCTAAGCTGCTCTTTACCAGCTTTTAGCAAGCACTTTAATTAATAATTATAAAGCCTTTTATCTAGTTAATAGCATAAACTTACTTAATCTTAAAAGCTATTAAAGGTTAAAGTAGTTAAAATAGGTAAAGGCTAAAATAACTTTATTTCCAATGCTAGAAAAAGAGACTTAAAAGCTTTAAAATATATTAAATAAAGCTAAAGAATTAAAAACAAAGCATTTTATGCTTATAAGCGTTAAAGTAATTAAGGAATTTTATATTAATATTATCTTTAAAGCTTGCTTATAAAAATCTAGAGTTTAAGTGCTAAGTTTAAACTATATGCTGTGTTATAAAATAATTAAAAGCAATGTTATGCTAGCGTAATTTAAGCAGCATTATAACCTAGTTTTTATTAAATATAAGCTTTTTTTTATTTATTTAAGTATTTTAGCTAATATAGCAGATATTGTTTTATTTTCTATCTTTACTCTTATTTATTTAAAGCTTTATTTTTTATATTAACTAAAACTATCTAGGGAAGATTTAAAGCATTTTTAACATTTTTAAAAAAAGCACTTAGCCTTAAATGCTTTAAAGGCATTAATTTATAATATGCATAGTATATGTATTAATAAAATTGCGCGCATATGCTGTGCTTTTTATTCTATAACCCACACTTTAAATATATTTTCTAAGAAAGCGTTAGAGCACTTTTTTAAGCGCTTATTTAAGTGCATTTTATAAAATTTGTTTAATTTCCTTGCTAAAAGCTTAATAAAAGCAAGCTAGGTTCTTTTTATTAAAGATAAATTCAATAGCAAATTCTTTGTTTTTCTCTATAATATAAAGCAGAGAGAAATAGTTTCTTAAACGCTAATAAACTTTAAAAGCTAGGTATAGCAAAAATATAAACTTTTAATATACTTAATTAAGCAGGATAATAACTTTTTAGTAATTTTACAATGCAAAATAATAAAATACTAAGCATAGGTAAAGTAAAAAGAGATTAAACTAAAGCTTTTGCCTACTTATACTTATAAAATAAATAAGGGCGCTAAGCGCGCAAAATAAAAACTAATCACTAAATTAATAAAGATAAAAAAGGCAGCTAGCCTTTTAAAGCGCCTTTAGCCCTTTTTAATAAAAGCTACAGCTTACCTTTTTAATATATCCCTATAATAAAGCACTAAATAACGCTTTTTAAATAAGATACTTAAAAGCTAATTTGCTTAATATTTTCAATAGTATTCTTCTGCTTTTATTTATAACTTAACAAAAGATTTCTAGCTAAACTAAAGCAGCATATATATATACAATTGCTATACTTACCCTCTTTATAAGAAAAAAAAAGTAAAAACGTATATAAAAAAGTATAAAGTAAGCTTCTAAGGCTATATTAAGTATTCAATTAGCTATATAGCTACTAATATATATTAAATATAAGTTTTAGCGCTTAACTAAATGCTTACTATAAAAAACATAAAGTTTAATAAACATACTTTTTACACTTTAAAAAACGCTAAAGAAGCGTTGCTTACTTTTATTACTTAAAATCTAATAAACAAGCTGTAGGAGAAAAAGCCTTTAAATATAACCTATTTGCTGAAAGTGCTCAGTCTCGCTGAAATAAACCCTAGAACAACCCTACTAGCTTTAATAAAACTAGAAACCTTTTTAATTACTAATTTAAAAGTAGATTTAAAGCAGTAATAATAAGCTGCTAAAGAAAAAAAGCTATAAAAAAATAGCCCCCTTAGCTTTAAAAGATCTTTAAAGGTTTTTTAAAAGCAGAACTTAGCCTAGAATATTTAACTAAGAGATTTCAAAAGCAGGGCAAACTTGCTAACATATATACTAAAAAGTTTAAAACCTGCCTTAAGCAAAGCAAACCTTATTTTAAAAGGTTTAAAAGTTTTTTAAAGCATGCAAAGCCTTAAATGCAAGCAATAATTAATAATATATACCTTATCTTCTAAGCAAAAAAGCTAGAGTAATACTATAGTAGTATAAATTAATTTGCTGCTATTATTAAAAGCAGGGCTATCTCAGCACTCTTTAGCTTTAAAACTAAAGATAAGTACCTCTTTAATTTAAAAAAGCCACTAGCTATAAGAAAAGTTAATAAAAAAAAGCAATATAAACTCTGCATTTTTTTTTATTAAGCAAGCAAAAAATAAACTCTTACTAGCTATTTGCCTTCTTTGCCCTTCTGCCTAATTAATAAAAAGCGCTAGAAAAAAGAGACTGGCTATTTCCAATGCTTTACATTATATTTAATACAGCGCTTTAAAGCAAAAAAAAGCAGAGAATTAAAGCTAAGCTTTAGCTAAAATAAAAGACTTATATAAATAAGCTTTTCTAGCTACTATTAAAATTTTGAAAAAAGCTAAAAAACCATTAGCAGCAAATCTATTTAAAAAAGCAATATAAAATAAGCTATAAATACTTTTTTAAAAGAAAACTTAGCAAAAAGTTAATTATATAACTATTAATAATCCCCTACTCCCTTTAAAATAGGTTTTTACCTATAAGCTTAACTAAAATGAATTCCTTAAGCGGGCAAAAGCTTAAATCTATATTTAGAGAGACCTTTAGCCTTAGAACGCGCTGTAAAACATATATATAGCAATACTAGCGGTATGCTTTTTTTAAGTTGCTATAGCTTTAACTACTTATAGAGACTTAGAAATTAAATAGTTTAATATAGTTAATACATTCTTCAACGCTTTTTTGCACAAGGAACCTATTTTTTACAAATTATTAAATAGGTTTAAAAAGCTAAAAAAATGCGTAAAGCTATATAATACTTTATATAGTCTTTAGAATACTCTTTTACTCTGGTATAAAGAGTTTTTAAGCACTCTAAGAAAGCTAAAAATAAAAAAATGCAAGAAAGAGCACTGTTTATTTTAAAATAAGCACTAGACCGTTATAATTATCTTTTATATAAATAACTTTTTAATACTCTATTACAAAAGCTATATATTTGCTACTTGTTAAATTATTAATAAGATTTGCAAAGCATATAAAATCAAAGTCTAAGGAGCGGCAAAATAGTATTTAAAAATCTATATCATTAAAAACTAAGCGCTAAAAAAGCTTTTTTTAATATATAATATATATATTAAAAAGGTTACTAAATATTTTAAGCTTAATAATAGCATATTACCTTTTATCTTACTTTTATAAATCACTTTTATTAAAAACAAGCAGCAGGCTTTTAGGGCAAAGGTAAAAAAGTATTAAGAAAAGGTTAGTTTAATACTTTATTTTAAAATTATAATCTAGGCAAACGTTGCTTTTATTATTACCTAGCTCTTTTAGTTTCTTACAAATCTTAATTTAAAACACTTAAGTATTATTAATTAATATATCTAATACTTCTTTAATACTTAGATATTTGCTATTTATTATTAATACTAGCTAAACTCTAAAGCTTAAATGCTTTTTATATTATCTAACGCTTTTTTTGCAAATAACCTAAAAACCTAGCGCTTTTTCTAAGGCTATATAATTACATTTTATAAAGGCTTAATTTATTAAAAAGCTGCGCGTTAAAAAACTATTATAATTTTTTTTATAAAAGCAAAGTTGCTTAAAGTTAAGCATATTATTAAAAAAATTATATTTTTATAGCGCTTTTTTAAAAAAATTAAATTAAATCTAAAAGGTAATGTCTAGAAAATATATAACGATAATTTATAAACTATTAAGTTAATTGTTAAAAAGAGTATTAAAATTAGCATTATACTCTAGCATATTAATATATAGAATATATAGCTGCGCTAAAAGCAGAGAAAAAGCATATTTCAAATGCTTTATATGCTAACTTAAAGTATGCTAGCAAATAAACTTATTAAAAACTTTCTAAGGCAAAAGTTTAAGCACTTTTAAATACTATTAAATTTATAAAATATATATAGCTTACTAAAAAAAAGCGTGGGAAAGCAGATTTTATTAAAGGCTTAAAAGCCTTAAAGTAACTTTAAAGTTTTTAAGCTTATTTTCTCTGTTTATTAACCTAAGAAAAAAGCAGGTTAATAAAAGTATTTAAACTCTTTTTAACCTTTTTAATACGCTTAGCGCATAAAGCTGTAGCGTTTTTATCTTTCTTCTTATCTTTGTTTTTTTTCTCCTTTTACTTCTACTTTTACTCCTTCTCTTTTTCTTTTTTATCTTTATTTTTATTATTATTATTGTTATTGTTTTTGCTAAATTTGCTAGCAAAGTAAGCAGCGTAAACTGCTTATTTAAAAGCAGTTTAAAAGCAGCGTAGGCGCTGCTTAAATTAATTAATATATAGCATATAAGAAGTAAAAAAAGCAAAAAATGCTTAATAAAGAAAAAAAAAAGCAGTAAACTTATAAACTTTTTAGCGTTAGAGCGCTTAGCTTTAAAATAGGCAAAGGTAAAAGCGCGGTATAAAATAAAGAGTTATATATAAAAGTGCCTTTATGTATAGTATATATAGCGTTAACTATAGCTAGTGCTAATGTTAAAGCATTAGCTATTTAAGCGCCTAGCTTAGGCTGAGCGTAGGCAGCCTAGGCAAGGCATAGAGACCAATAAAAAGGAGCTAGCAACGCAGGCGGGCTTAATATTGCCTTGCTTGTTTATTAATACTATAGTTAATATAAGAGTAAAATAGTATATATTTTATAAGCAGAAACATAGGCAAATAAGCAGGCTATTATAATGTAATATAATTTAATAAATTTAGCATGCGTAAAAATTCTTATTTAGTTAGTTTAGAAAAAGCTTAGAAATAACCTTTAAAGCTTAAAATTAGCAGCGCTTATATAGCAAGCACCTTAGAGCTTTAAAACGTTTATTTAACAATTGCTATTATCTATTTCTTTTATAGTTTTTCCTGCTCTATTGTCTATTGAGCATAATGCAATTAAACTGCTATTTAATTAAAAGGTGTATTGTGAGCAGGGGTTTCTATGGGCCCTATTATTCTAAAGCTTTCTATTATTTAAAAGCTCGTTTTTCCTTTGTCTTTTTTATATAATAGACTTATACAATATACCGTTCTAAATAACCAACGCCTCGCCCTGCTCGCCATACCAAGGATTGGTATAGATTGGTTGCTCAGATGGTGGGAACGCCTTTTACTAGTACTAAGCTTTACCTCCCGCGCTGCCTGCCTAGCGTGAGCATGGTGTAATAAGGCATGCATTAGTACCTTCTAGGAAATATGCTTTTGCCTGTCCTGGTGAACTTTGCCCCGACTAGTCGGTGTGGCATATGCGGACTTGACGACCTTGACAATTTTGGGAATTATGAATTTGCCTATTCTGCAGGAAAATGGCCACTGGGCTTAGCATAGTATACAGGCTTGACGATGTTGATATATATATATATATCACTGAAGGTGGTTGCCTTGGATAGAAGGGCTTCTTATCAAATAAGTTTATCAAAAGTTTTCTCTCTTCCAACGGTGCCAAAAATAAACAAACCAAAATGGCTGAGCCAAGATGGATTAGAGTTGAGTTCTCCACGCACGACGGCACCTGTTTGCGAGGCAATCTCAACCGCACAAGTTCTCGAAGCGCCCTGATCGTGATTATGACGCAGGGGCTCGCCCTTCTCAAGGAGCATTACCTTCAGAACTGGGCTGAGCGATTCCAGGACGCGGGCTTCAACGTGCTCACGTACGATCATCGCAACTTTGGGCAATCGGAGGGGATACCCCGCAACGAAGTGAATCTGGCCTTGCAGGCCGACGACTACTAGGACGCTGTGACCTATGTCACCACGGTTGAGAAAGTGGACACGGGGAAGGTTTATCTTTGGGGGATAGGGCATTCTGGCGGAGGCGCAGGAACGTGAGTAGACCTGGGAGCGTTGGCGGTGTAGCTCTGACGGCTGACAATGCGTGGAACCGTACTTAGTGCCGCTGTGTTCGACCGCCGCATCGCAGGAGTCATTCTCATGATGCCCTCGCAGAGCGGCAAGTACGACTGGGACAACTGGCCGGCGTATCTGCGCCACAGGCACGGCGAGACCAGTCTAGCTGTCCGGGATGCCTCCGTTGCCAAAGCCGGCTTCTGGCGTTTCTGGCCCGTCTCGGACGTGGACAGGACGGGGGAGGGCGGATCGATGCTGTCTGACGATGTGGCGTATGAGTGGGCTCAGGGCGCGTTCAGGCTGACCAAAGAGGGTGGCAACACTTTCGACAACAAGGTCGCCATCACGTCGCTCCAGTCTATCTACAAAGCGAGGCCGGGGGTCTATTTCAGAGACATCAGCCCTACCCCAGTGCTGTACTTGGCCGCGACGGACGACCCTGTTGCCGCTGCATACGAGGACCAGGTCAAGACATTCGAGGCGATGGGAGAGCCGAAAGACCTCGTAGCATTTCAGGGACACCATCTAGCCAATTACTTTGGAGAGCAGTTCGAGATTGGGGTTAAAGCCATGATCGATTGACTTCGGAGGATGTCTGCCGGATCTACCTAGGCAGTGCCGGGATTCTCGCCTATCTCGAAGGTTGTATCCGAAGTTGCGGGAAGCAAGCAGGGCACCACCGTAGGTACAATTTACGGCTTGAGAATCATTGTCTTGAGCTCTCCGTCGATAGAAATGAAACGAAATATGGCACAGATTGTACAATCCTCCACAAAACAATCACAGAATAACCATCCCCTACTATAAGTGAAGCTCCCGAGGCTATTTACGTTGCCGTCATGGTGAGGGAGTTCGTCATTACCGCCGGAGACTACATCGGATCTGCATATAGCGAGACGCGGCCTGGAGATGTTGCTGTCATTTCGGGCGGCTGCGCCGTACCGTTGATCCTTCGTTCAGTACCCACGATCACCGATGCTACCTAGGTATTCAACCTCCAGACGTGACGACAATGGATGAAGAAGGGATTTTCACCTCGCGGGATGCTTCCACATCAACTTTGACGGCGAGTCACAGTTTAGAGAAGCGCCGAGACCCTTCACCTGGCAAGCTGCGAGTTACCTCAAGTTCCCTTCTCTGACCATTGAAAAGGAGATGACCTCGCTTTCAAATCTTCTAGCCTTGCTTCATCAAGAAAATCGCCGGTCTGCCCAATGGCAGGTCTCCAGCATGCAATTATCGCTTGCTATGTGATTTAAGAGCCCATCCAAGCATAAAGAATAGCAGCCGCCGGCCCTCGTCAAGAAGGCTCAAACCCAGAGTCATCCGGAGAACGCCAAACAACATCAATCTAGCATACACAAGTACTCGTTACACGGTGCCATCTCTCAGTAAAAGTAGCCCCCAGGCACGCAGACGAACAACGCCGTCAGGGCACCCGCCGTGACTGCCGCAACCAGCAGCGCCTGTACAAAGATGGTATCCTGGATGCTCCTCAGCGCAGGCTCCTGGATCCACACCTCGCGGTCAAACACCTTCCTGACCAGGTTCCGCTTCTGATACCGGACCACCCACGGCTCGTCCTCGTAGCTGTTGGAGCTCCCGAAGCTCTCGAAGCTCATCTTGACGCCCTTCTCGTCGGCGCCGCTCGCGTCCTCCCCGCGCAGCTCCACCTCCTCGTCCGCGAACAGCTCCCACGGCCGCACGTGCCGGTGGTGCATCCCGTGCAGCACGACGCACATGCCCTTGGCGGCCGCGCACAGCGTCGACACGCCGAGCACCACGCCCGCGGCGGGGACGGCGCGGAGCCCGCGCGGCACGGAGCTCAGGCACAGCAGGACGTAGGCGAGCAGGGAGCACGCCGTGAGGGACGCGCCCAGCAGGCTGGCGAAGACGACGCGGGGCCGGTTGCCGTTGCAGACGGACCAGCGGATGAAGTTGGGGTGCGCCTGCATGCGCAGCGAGGACTCGACCGACCGCGCCACCTGCCGGAAGGCCGTCGGGTGCGTCGTGTGCGACAGCGCCGTCAGGAGCTGATTGCGCTCGCGGCCCGAGAGGTTGAGCTGGCGGGGCGCGCCGTCCACGATGTAGGTCGCAATCACCCTGTCCATCTCTTCGCGGTAGGGCTGGATGGTGACTGTTTGTGTTCGTGGGCTCCTTGTCAGCTGCGGGCACACGCGACGTCAAGGTTGATGACGAACGTAGGGGGCGAGAAGAGCCGGAAGAGATTTGTGCGCATGACAAGCGTGTAAGAGAGACAGAGGCTTACAAGGTGCCTTGGTCCCCGCGGCAGCAAACGCCTCGTTCGCCTGGGCCCGCCAGCTCAACGCGTTTGTGCCTCCAAGCCCGCCGTCGCCGCCGCCGCCGCCGAACCCACCGATCGACGACACCCAATCACCACCGACACTGCTCCCGTCCGCAGGCGTCCGCAGCGGCGTCGAGAAGGGGTCGCTCCCGGCCTCGGAGAAGACGCGCGAGGAGGGCCTCAGGACGTTCCTCCCGGCGGTGCACACGTTGCCGCGCTTCTCAAAGTCCGTCCCCCGGAAGACGCTCGCCACGGCGGCCGGGTCGCGCTTGAGGCCGTCGCGGTGGTCCTTCTGCAGCCGGTCGAAGGTCTCGTCCTGCTGTTCCTCGGTCCACTCGGGCGCAAGGTCGATGTCGGGCGTGTTGGCGCTGTGGAAGCGCGATGCGTATGAGCGGTGCCAGAGGAAGAACTGCAAGTTCTCGGCGCTGTGCTCGATGTAGATGAGATAGTTCATGAAGTCACGGACCGTACAGGGCTGCAGGAAGTGGTCAGTATGAAGGGTGCCCAAGGTCTTCTTCTTTCGTGTTATGAAGGGGAGATTGTTGTGTATGACTGACAGGGCAAGTCCCGTTGTTTATGATCCGGTCGAAGCTTAGGGCGTCGGGTATACCAGCTGATGCCGACGACCATGTCGACTCGTGGCCAAGAGACTCTTGGCTCGCGCCCCGCAGCGTCCTGATGACGGGCCGCTGGGCCGGACGGCGGTAGGTGAGGCCCAGGAAACCCATCTTGTTAAGGTGCGGGAACCAGTATTCAGCGAGGTCAAGATTTCTGTTCAAGAGGAAACAAGAGGGATTTCTATACAAGCGGAGACGAGACCAGAGACAGCGACCCAAAGAAGAAGTCGTACAATATGTGCTAAGGCAATACTAGAAGAGAAACAACTCTTGTACAACGGGAACCCGAGTACCTGGAGCCGAGAGATATCGCGGAGGTCGTACGAGTGAAGAAACTCCCGAGACTTTGACTAACCTGACGGAGGATGAGCCGTCTCTGAAGTACTCGGTCGACGATGTGCAGGTACACCCACTAATCTCCAGGGCGTCCCACACATCCATCTCGAGAAGGCAGCTCCCGCGGGTCTAGCTCGAAACCTTCATCCGCCATCATCAACGGATGTGCTACGGACGAACTGTCCCGGCCGCACTCAGCGGCGATAGCGTACCACAGAAAGGCATGCCAAGCCCCCTGAGGCGGTCCTCTGGCGGGAGGTAACAAGCATCGTCAGCAGCAGCAACTTTGACATCGATCAGGCCATGCAGTTGCCTCGCAATGAGCATAACGGGAGATGCAGCGGGGAACCCATTCGCGACAGTCGTACGAATCTGGTTAGTTCTTGGCCTGTGGGGGGTTAAACGGTGGAGCATAACATGCTTTTGAGTGCAGCCTGTCCTCTTTGACCACGGACGTTGGGTGAACTCGGAAAGTGGGAAAGTGGCTGTACCCACGTGAGGACTGGGAAGTATGGCTTCGAGGTCCTCCAGAAGCAGTTCTTGAACAGAGTCGTAGGCATCATCTCCAGCAACCACCGGAGCTGAACCACCTTGTTCGGCCCATGCTGCGAGCCTACTATACCCACCATCTATCCCTCTCAGAGTTGATGTCGTCCTGCACGGCATCTTCGTTGCAGAACCCTCTGCGAGCCTCAGGAGTCGAGGCTGTGGATCTATCGGCGCCAAGCTGAGCTTGGCCCCTACTTCCAAAGTAGCCAGAACTCATCTCTGGCCCCGGTCCTGGCTGGCGGGAAAGATGGCGCTCCCGACGGCCCCTTCGAACCATTGATTGGGCCCAACAACGACGCATGATTTTTTGTGTGCTCGACTGTGCATTAGTGGCTTCTTTCTTTCCCTAATTGCGTACCTCTCAACGTCGCTCGCCCTCCGAGAATTGTTTGCAGACAATGGTCGGAGATACTGTTGCCCATGGTGGAGAGCCCGCGCGGAGGAGGAGGAGGGGGGGGGGGGCACACATACTTTTAACCAGCGTTGGCTCGTGATGCTAGCAGCCACAAAGACTCGCAGTTCCCCCACCCGCCGGCAGATGTAGGTGGCAGATGTCGTCGAGTCCAAACGAAATACGACAGCGGGTGGGTCGATATCCTTCCGAAAAGGTTCGGCCCTCGGCTGTCAGGTGGTGCCAGCGTCCCGACGCGCTGGGTTTGATGAATCCTGGCCCATCCTTCGCGTCGTACGAGCCGAGTCGTCGGGTACCTGACAGCGCGTCACAAGAGCGCAGGCTGCTGGGGAACTTCCCTCACACAGGTTTTTTTTTTTTTTTTTTTGCTTTGGTGCGATGTAACCGGGGAATAAGATCGGACTGACAAGTGAGATCCAGGCTGCCAGGCAGATGAGCCGAACCGCCGCGCTGGGATTCACGACGCAGGCGTCCCCCTCGACGGAGTGCAAACTTCAGGGAAGGGTGCGCAGCAATTTAATAAAGTCTTTTTTTGATGGCCTCCTGCAGTAGCGGCAGTTTCGTTTCGTTTCCCGTATGAGGCTCGTCCGACCGAAGGCAGCATCTGTGCGCAAGCCACGCGCCGTCCAACGTTTGCATGATGACAACAAGACCGGTGCAGCAGTGTCGGTCCTGCATGCAGTAGCAGGCAGGCCTAAGTGGTGGCGCGCCGGAGAATAAACGACCTCTCTCGTCTCCTGGGCTAGCTGCACAAGACTCACAGACATTGACCTGACGGTACCAATCAGTCCTGATCTGTCACGTAATCTTCTCTCGAGGAGGCTCGGACCTCGATGAGAGGGCGCATGTACTTGTACCATCCCTCCCCCTTCCCACGCCTCCACGCCCGCCACGAACGCCACCCTGTGAAACAATGGCCTTCAGCCGCCGGGCGCCCCCCTACGCGCATCTCGACGATCCCCCGCGCGATGCCACCGAGCTACAGCAAGTTCTGCATGTCCAACATGCTGTGCTACCACGGCAGGTGTCCTGAGGTACCCTTATATGCGTGGGTCGCAGCGACCACAGCCAATGGGACAAGAGAGGTCTCTTCAAACCGACAGCCAAAATGTTTTCCACGGTCATGCCTGCGTCGATTTCCCAAGATAGGGACTTGAACCAGCCCGGCATAGACGAAATGCCGAAGTAAAATCTCATCCGAACTGTGGTTCCGAGACTTCAGAAAACAGCCCGTACGAGGTTCAGCTGGGCTTGCGGTCCCACAAAGCCCGAACAGGTGGGATCTCGGTAAGTCCCAGTGCTCCAGGGAAATGCCCTTCTCGCGAATCTGCAATTGATCTTGACAAATAGTCTGGGGTCATGGGAAGGGCCAGGGTTCGTGCAGCTCTCCCCCTGACCCAAAAGCTCGCTGGGTCCACAGGCCACGAGACCGCAAGACCGCGAGACGACGAGCCTCGAGAAGAATGGACTAGATCCGAATGTCCTAGCCAAGGTACCGCTCTTTCCTATCTTCGTAAGGACGCGTTGCTTTTCAGCTCTCTGGAAACAAGCCTCTCTTTGCGTTCCCGTCATGATTACTGGTCCCCAACGGGGCATCTTGTGCCTCAATGGAACATTGTGTAGGATTGGGCGGCAATGTGTGCAATTGCCACAACAATCTGTTCATGCTCGAAATCAAACACTATGCACCTCATGAAAACGATCTGAACCATTCCCAGGACTGACGCAGCCCTAGCGTACGGCCGATTTGGCCCTCGAGTTGGTGATGCTGACTACTCACCTGAACGCAGGCTTCCAGTGGCCAAAGAGACCGTCCTCTTCTCCACACCCTCAGTCCAGCCCAGGGATGTGATGAAAAAGATGAGAAGAAAAAAGACACAAGTCAAGAGTGGACCCACCACCACCCGGTGCCTTGGAGGATCACCGCCACATGATGACAACCTGAAGGATAAAAGAGAGAAAGATTAGCAAAAGATCCTTGGGCGAGAAAGGGGTATACCGCTCTGAATTCCGGCTCATATCGTGACGTCGGCGGGTCGGGCCACGCAGGTGTCGCTGCTGCTGCTCTCGTCGTTCGGAGCGATGAGTCTCGTTCCTGGGCGCGCTTAGGTATCGGTGGATGCTGCAGCCAGCTCTCTTCTCGGTCGTATCGCTCTTCACGGGCGCCACTGTCATCGCTAGTCAGTAGGATTTCGTGGCGTCGAGTGATGTGCGGCGTTGACCTACCTCGGTGGTATTCTCGACTCGCTACCCTATCCATTGGGCACTTGGAAGGACTCGGCATTTTCCACTGTGAGGCACAAGGTCAGAATTGTTAACCACACGAGGAGCGTGAGTATACATACCAACACGAGGTGGACGACCGGGTTGTACACTGTGAGTGGGGTGGGAGTGAGGTCGAAAAGCACAAAATAGGTGATAGTACATATGTTGATGACACTGCGTTCCTGCCGGCCTGACTTAACATTACTCAAACATTTTTTTGTGTTTTCTTTTTTCAATTTTTTTTTGTGCTTCTCAGGGGGTATATGTTCCAGGAGGTGGCTTCATCCCGCGTCGCACCAACCGAATGGCAGTCTGCGGGCGAGTCTCCTGGCGTTGTCGTGTTTGTTGCCTTCGGGAGTGCTTCGCACCCAATCAAGGGCAGTCAGCACAAGGCGCTTGTCGGTGCTGGAGTGAGGGCTCTCCTGCAGCGCACCAAATGAATGGCAGTTTGCAGGCGAGTTCCAGCTCTTGTCGTTGGTTTGCCTTCTGGAGTGTTTCGCACCCAATCAAGGGCAGTCCACACCAAGGCGGCTTGTCGAGAATTGTTGCTGAAATGACTCGATCGCAGTCCACTAAGTGAATGGCAGTCCGCGAAAAGAGTTCCAGCTGTTGTCGGGGGTTTGCCCATGTGATGCTTCGCACTCAGCTAAGAGCAGTCCGCATCAGGCGTGTATGTATGTCGTCGTGGATTGGATGCTTGATAGTTCATCGATCCACGAGGAGTATGAATGGAACCCAGTCCGTTCGTCAGTGGCAGAGAGAAAGTCGAGGCTCGAAGAAGATTCTCACAGACATGGCAGACGGCTCCTCGGGAAGCCATCTTCATCAGTCTGAGTCTGTAAACAGGCGGTCGGCGAGACCAGTTCTGACAATGAAAAAATCAAAGTCTGGAGACACCTCTTCCATGATATCGGCCAAAGCCTCGACCTTCATCTGTTCCGGCCAATCGCCGAAACCGCCATCCCTCGAGTCTCGATGGTAGCAGTCAAAAAAGCGTTTCCTGCAGCTGATGGCATCGCCCGTAACTGACCACTTGTAGTCATTCGTCAAGAACGGCACCCAGTTGCGGAAGGTCTTTGCGTTGCCGACCGGACGGCTGCGGAAAATGGAACTGCGGACGACGTCGCAAAACGGTCTCCGCTGAACCTTTTTGGACCTCAGCCTCGGCACGGGCCTGAAGGTGCCGCTTCCCATATAGCTACGGACGAGCGTGGATGGAGGCAGCACTCGCGCCACCTGCTCGGCCATCTCGGCGTCGGACATGTGGGCGTCGACCACAACCCAATCCGGGGCAGGTTCGGCCATCTGAGCCTCGGGCACCTGAGGTTCGGCGACCTGCTCAGCCACGTTGGGGTTCCGCGTCTCTGACTGGTCGTCCATCGCACCCGCAGCAATTTCGGCTCTCCGCTTGGCCTTGAGTACCTTCCTGACAGCAAGGAGGACGTTACCGCGGTCATCCCCTGAGTCTGGGTCACTCGCGGGGACTTGGTCCGTTGCTGTGGAAGGCTGAGACTGCTGCTGTGGCTGGGCAGCAGGCCCAAAGGAAAGCTGGGAGAGCTCGGCGGCCAGCTGATCCGGAGCCTGTTGATCAGTCCGCTCAGGTGGGTCCTGAGCAACCTGATCATTCTGAGGCGTCGGATCGTCGGTCATGGCCAGAGAGGGAGCGACTTGGACTGGGTCTGTTACTTTATGAATTAGTATATCTTCACGAAGTGGAACAGGGTTCGCGTTGGTAAGCTTACTCTGCAGCTCGGTTTCGACACCAGGTGAGGCAACTAGGGGCTCAATGTTGTTGCAAGTGTCTCTCGTGGACTGGCCAATGCTGTTGTGTTGGGCCTGGAAGTCATCCTCCCGAGTCACACCAAGCTAGGGCGTGAGCTGCTGGGGGACGGCCAGAGCCTGAGAGCTGGCATTGCAGTTGGTGTTGATGAGAGGCATCGGCGTGGTCGAGAGCGCTGTTGCGGGCGCGGGAAAGCCGAGCTGTGGGTGTGTCGCATAACGATCGAAAGCAGCATGCTGCTGGTGACCGGCTGTCTCAACAATGGCGACATTTGAGACAGGCTCTGGGAGCGCCTGATAACCAGACCCGTACTGCTGAGCAGCAAAAGGCTGGGCTGCCGTAGGCGGCGCAAAGACTATGGCAGGCTTTGGAGGAGGAGGAGGAGGAGGAGCAGGGAGAGGTCTCGAGAATCTTTCGTGGAGAGCATCGATCTGGCACTGGGCCTGGAGAGCATTTCGGGCTTCAGCCTGTTGGGACTGAGCTGATCTGAACTCACTGAATCTCTGCTCGAGGGTTTCCACCCTGTTCATTTGCTTGAATAGCTCGCAAGAAGTCGTGTCGAGCTGTGCGCGGAGCAAATGATTGTCGTCGATGCAGAGCTGGGCCAAGCCTTGCGACTCGACCAGTCTACTCTTATCCAGATGCGAGGAAAGTTGGCTCTTCTGGAAGGCGCGGGCGAGGAAGCATGCCGCCGCGAGACGAGTGATGGTGGGAGGGAGGAGGGGGACGAGACGAGGTGCGACCTCAAAGAGGACGAAAAAGATGATGATGTAGGACAACATCTTGAACTTTCGTATCGGTGAAATCGCGAGAAGAGTGAATACTGTAGAATGCTTGCAAGAACTTTGGGCTCGTGATGCGTGCGTGCAGTAATCACAGACTGGCAGTGCAGTGGGGAGGAAAGGAAAGGAGGGAAGCTCGAGCCAAAACATCGGCCTGCGAGATATTTTGAAGCGCCCTGCACCTGCAACGACCGGGCAACCAGCACGCCCCCGCTGCACCAAAACGGTGGAAGACGGTGCAGCTGCCAGCGCAGGCCTGCTCGAGGTTCTATCCCCTCTGCTGCATGCTGCAACATACGTAGGTCCCAACTGTAGCTGCTCATACCACAACCAAGCATAGCGCCAGCACCGTTATTATGACCACAACGGTGGTCCTTGGAAGCCTACGATACCGCTTCACGTATTGCCCCATACTACCTAGGTATCATCTGAACCACGCCTTCTCATGCCCACCCGAACGTGCCTCGACAGGCCGGCTATTTTCTCCGCGGGCCACCAATGTCTGTGATCAGGGAAAATGTATTTCTAAAGCGTGCAGTCATTCTATCAAGAGTCAGACGTCAACGAAGAAAAGGTTCACCTTGCAGACGTATATATGTACCTAGGTAGCTCGTGGCACCGAGGTCAGCATCCGCGGGAGGTACCTAGTCAGGCATGAAGATTCTATTTGGGCTCCCTCACGATAGCAAAGTCGAGATCTCAACGAGATGTACGGGAGCTGAAGCTGAGTATCATCAGGGTTGGTGCAGAATTGTTGAGACCATGGCTGAAGACGCGGTGGTGTTCATGAGTCCGTCTGTGCTGTTGAAGAAACCGGCGATGAGGTCAACAATAGAAGAGTAGTTGCAAGAAATGAACAGAGGGGATTTCACGGAGCTTCCTGGTAGAGCTACAGATTATTGCAATTACCGGCTGTTGTCCTTTTCTCAATAGTTGTTTCGATTCCATGATTCTGCTTCTCATGCGCTCTTGGACACGTACGTGTAGTGAGCTGCAGCTGCGCCACTGCCCGGCCACATGGAGCTGCATATTGAGGCAACATCTGTCAGCGCGCTGTTGGCTTTTTGCAGCGTATGGAGTGCGCATGAAGGACGCGGGTAAGAATGATATTGGGGCCGAAAGAAAGAACTGCAGCGTGAGTTACGCATACATTAAGAGCAATGCGAACCAATCTTGACGGCTGGCTATACGCGAAAGCCAGTCCCGCCGAACAGCTTAATCACAAACAGTGCCAGGCTCCATTCAAATCCGAAGGGAGTCACGTCACTTGACAAGTTTAAGTGGAAAATAAGAGACATCTTCACGAGTAGGCGGGTGGAAACTACATTTATAAGTTCTTGCAGTACGCAAGTGAGTGACCAGGCATTGGATTCAGCCCCTTCCATGGTCTGTTTCAGTGCATCCGGGGGTGGATTTGTCCCTTTTGTAAATTTCGTGGATGGCGAGGCTGCACTGACGGGAATTCTCAAGACTCTTGTGACAGAGATCGAGGCTGACAAGCATGAAGTGTGTGAGAATAGATAGTGAAATCTATTCGCAGATCATGGATATTTCCAAGGGGAGACACGCCTCGTAATATGTATAGTGTTTGCGTGAACGTTTCGTTACATTATTCGTGTTGGATGTATGATTCTGGTCCCGCTCTTGTTTCTCGGAGATACTTAGGTATCTTCGTAACAGACACGTCCATTTTGGAAGGGCGATGTGTGATATCCATGGATTGTGAGGCTTGTGAGTGTCTTCCTCATGACACAAACCTATGTTGCATCTAGCCGAGCTCATTTCCATGCCCCGACGTCACCGACACCCAGTAAAGTACTCAAGCTGTGGGTGCAAGTTCGGGGAGTGAGAGGTTGGGGGGGGGGGGTGGTAGAGTGGTGTGTATGGCGTTCCATAGGTATATTGAAGGTGGGGGGAAAAGAAAAGAAAAAAGTTATTGACAGGCCATTTTGAATAGCTGTCTCATTAAGTGAACGTCTCACTGAAAATGTAATTGGCCCCATTTTCCCTATCACACAGATCGGAACATATCGTTGAACATCTACAGCGCTTGAACAAAGCCACAGTGTGATAGAGTCACGCTGGAAACATAACTGGGAGGCAAAAATGCCGAACCAGGTACCTGCTCGAGTGTATTATATTGTCATCCAACTTCTACGGCCCTGGAGTCACACAATGTGCTGTATGCCCATGAGCTTATGAGCTTGGCTTTTGAACAACTCCGAAAGCGTGTAAGGATTGCGCGTCATCCAGATTTCGTCCCCTTCCCATCTTTCCCCTCACTAAGGCCCGCATCATGTGAGAAAAGGTCATGTCCCAAATCTTCCACCTTGCCGAAATGGGGAGCTCGACGGGGAACCCACAAGACCTCGGTCGATGTGTTCACGCTCAATGTCATTCGGCAACGGGGATTCGTGGATGTAGATTTTCTATTTACATTTTGGACGTGATGCCCAGCACGAAGACAGTTGTTGCACCGCGGATAATGCCCGACAGGCCAGTCAAATCCGTCCATACGAACAGGCCTCTCGGCTCCGAGGGTTGAATTGGGGTACGGAATCTTTTGACCAGCTTGCGCCGGCTGAGTGCGGGCCAAACTCTGATTCCATCAATGAAATGATACTCCGGGCCGTTCCGTCTGAGCCGGTGATTGCTACAAAAGGAGGCGAGTGGGTTGGACACGGGACGAATGCGATGATGATTTTGGGTCGTCAGTCTTTTGATCTATCCTTCCTTGCCTTGTCTTTGGTGATCTAGGCCGACTAACGAAGATGCAGCTGTTTCAAATCTCCGTGGGGCTTGCCCTTGCACGGGGTCTCAGTGCTTCACTCACCTACAAGGGCGTAGATTGGTCATCGATCGAGGTTGAGGAGGATGCCGGATACACGTACAAGACAACTGGCGGCACCACCGGTCAGTTCCCTTCCTGATTGCAACAAGCGCTGGCAGCACTTTTGAAAATCTTCTAGGGTTTTTTTTTTCCTTCCCCCTTTTTTTTTTTTTTTTTTTTTTTTGTGGATTCAGGCTCTGGAGTACGGCTCTAACATATAGTCAGAGGCCTTGGAGACCATTCTGAAAGCCAGTGGCGTCAACACAGTCCGGTACGCCCAACCTTGTCCTGCGCAGCATCAAGCGTGCTTCTAGCGAGTCAAGATTGACCTCTAATTCTGATCATCAGACAACGAGTCTGGGTGAACCCTGCGGATGGCATATATGATCTCGACTACAACATCGCGCTAGCGAAGCGAGCCGGAAACGCTGGTCTTTCGGTCTATCTGGACTTACATCTCTCCGACACTTGGGCCGACCCAAGCAACCAGGCGATTCCGTCAGGTTGGCCAACAGACATTGACGACCTGACTTGGGAGCTCTACAACTACACACTGGCCGTGTCCAACGCCTTTGCTGCTGAGAACCTCGAACCGGTCATCATTTCCATCGGCAACGAAATCCGGGCCGGGCTGTTGTGGCCGACTGGTGAGACTTCGAGCTACTACAACATTGCGACCCTACTGCACTCGGCGGCATGGGGCATCAAAGACAGCGACCTGACGACTCAGCCAAAGATCATGATCCACCTCGACAACGGCTGGAGCTGGGACGAGCAAGAGTACTTCTACGAGACCGTCCTCGCCGAGGGACCGCTGCTGACGACCGACTTCGACGTCATGGGCGTATCCTACTATCCGTTCTACTCGTCCTCTGCGACCCTTGCCTCGCTCAAGACCTCACTCGCGAACATGGCCTCCACGTGGGGCAAAGAGATCATCGTTGCCGAGACGGACTGGCCAGTCTCGTGCCCGAGCCCGGCGTACCCATTCCCGAGCGACCTGACGAGCATTCCGTTCTCCGCGGCGGGCCAGACCACGTTTATAGAGGACGTGGCCGCCGCGGTTGCGGCGACGAGCGGTGGGTCGGGGCTGTTCTACTGGGAGCCGGCGTGGATCAACAATGCCGCGCTGGGGTCGTCGTGCAGTTCGAATCTGATGTTCAGCTCTGATGGTGTAGCATACCCGAGCCTGGCAGTGTTCGAGAGCATCTAATCTGGGTACTCAGGCTCGGGTAGGTAGTTCGAGATCGCGTTGAGGGACAAGGCCAAGCCTACACAGGTACTTTCAATACATATCCACACACAAATCCATTCAGTCGGTATAAAATACCGGCATGTCTCATACTTAGTTACTTTGCTGTCGCTGCACAGCCTTCAAAACAACTTGTAAATGCCGAGTGGTCTCACTTGTACTGCTCAATTGTCACGCATCTTAGAACGGTACTTCAACGTTGCCAAGGCGACGGCAATGGCACGTGGCGCAATCGAGGCCCAACACAAAGATAAGCTGATAGAGTTTGGACAACGATCTTCTCCAGTTGAATCGACATGAAGGCTACTCGCCGGCATGGATATGTATACCAAGCCACTGATCTGGCGCGCACTCACAATTGCCCTCGCCGATCTGAGAGCTCGTCGGCCTGGGGCGCATCAGAGTCGCAGGGCCCGGAGCGGGACTGCCCAACAGCCAGTGTGCGTATTTGTGTGTCAAGACTCTGTCTATCAAGGACAAACTGTGCAGCTCCTAGCCACGGTCAAAGGCGATATCGTCATGCTTACCTACCCTAGATGTCCAACTCTGGCGTGGTGCCGGAATATCTGTCCGTGCGTTGTACTGTACGATGGTGAGCTGCCAAACTCAGCGGCCACTAGTATAGTATGTAGGTGACACGACCCGGCCCCCACCGCTCTTTGCCGTCGAGATGCGCACAAGTGACAACGCTCTTCATTGGACTCGATGTGTCATGTCAACAGCTGATCGGATATGACCGATGCAATTGCTCAGAGACACACTCCCGTATCACAACGCTCACTGCCTCAACAGAAAATGCCAAAGTCTTGCCGCGATGGAGGCTGAGCTGGGAGGAGGTGTTGACGTGCATATATTATTATAGTAGATGCGCGTTGGGCGTGGACAAGTCCAGCCCAGCCCAGCCCAGCCCTGCACTGCACTGAACTGCCATCCGGTGCTCCCGCCCCACATCACTCATCGGCGGTGTTCGCGTAATTGGGCCGTCCCCCGCCGCTCGGCCCGGTGCTAACGGGGGCTTATTCTCCCACGTGGCGTCGAGCTACTGTACATGGTTGCTTGCTAATAAGTAGCGAGGGAGTCGCCCGGGGCCGCGATGAGGTGCCGAGAGCTTCTTTCGACCCTTCTTCTTTCTGCGCCGTCCGTGCTGTCGAGGATTAGGGATTGTCCATGGGGCTGAGGGGATGATTGCGAGATGCTCCCCCGGGGCCAGCGCTGTTCGACCCTGTGGACGCCGGCCCGATCACAAGGCCAGCAGCTAGCTATCTGCAGGTTTGCCAACGTCGTACGGGCAGCTTGCTTGATCGATGCGGAATCCCGTCCACGGTAGTCATGTAGCATCGTCCCCACGAGCAACCAGGGAATGAATGGCCTACATTGTTCAGCGGATATATGGGGCCGCAACCTCACGTCCTCCCCCCTCCCCCCCCCCGTTGTCATTGGCGCCCGGATGACGACCTGACCCGCGGAGAGAAGAGTGGCACGTACTGTAGGTAGGGCGCACGGTAGCTCCGCAGAGCGGCTCGAATGCTTGCCATAGCTGCATGCCAGCGGAGCGGAGGCTGGCAGCGCGCGCGGATGGTGGGCTGGTCAGAGAGGGGCCGTACAGTACCCGGCTGCGTGATCTCCTGCATGCGTGCGGCAGAGTTGTACTGTGGTAATCATGGCCACAGCCCTGGCGCGCGCAGGAGCACAGCCCATCCCATCCCTCAACATTCCTTCTTCAAGACTCACCCTCCCTTTGCCCACTATTAAACCAGTCATTGTTCTCGCGCAGATTCCAGCACTTCACTCTTGTGCGCGCCTCATCGTGGACTCGAGCCTCTCACGCGGTTAGTAACTCCACCCGTCGGCTCGACTCGAAGATACCCAGCCTCAAACACTACGACAAACCCCCCCCCCCCCGGGCGGCTACGGACATACTGTACCCACCCTGAATTCGCTACCCCGCAGTGTGGACTTTCACAAAGCCTATTTTCACCAATTGGCCGGGAACTGCTTTGTCTAATAAGCCCCATTGTTAATAACCCATACGCAACAAAGGGCATTGAAGATCCATGTCCTTACAGGTCGAGGGCCACCGCCGCGGACGGTCCCGGTCTCCCGGCGGCCGCGAGCGCAGCCGGAGCCGCGGGCCTGATCTGGTTGTCGACGTCGACGCCGGCTACGGCTACGACGACAGAGATAGAGACAGGGACAGGACCTACGGGTACGGTGATCGACAATACTCATCGCACAGGTCCCCCACCGCCGCTGAGGATGATTACTACCGGCAGCCCAGAAGCCCTGCCGTCGAGAACGGCGCGCGTACGTCGTATGGTGACCTTGGGGAGCACAGGCGCGACAGCCCGCGAGACAGACACTCGGACTCCGACAGGGAGCGCCACTCGGACAGAGACAGGGAGAAGGCCAAGACGGGGCTGGGCCTCGCCGACGCCTTCTTGCCGCAGAAGTACGCCAAGAAGCTCGAGAGCTCGGATGCTTACAACTTCATGACCGCCCCCATCTCCGAGCGGTCCCGCGAGAGGTCGCGCGACCGCCGCGCCGAGAAGAAGGAGAGGCTCCAGGAGGACCTCGCCTACGGCAAACCGCCCGGGCCGCCCAGCAAAGAGATCCGCCCCGTCTCGCCGCATCCGCTGTCACCCGTCTCGCCGTCGTACGAGCATGCCAGCCCGTCGTCGCGTCAGCACGAGAGGCGCGATCGCGGCGACTCCTACTTCGCGGAGCCCAAGCGCAGCTCGGACATGCTCGGCGTCGGGGACGGCCGGTCTGGACGCGGCCGGAGCAGGAGCAGGAGCCCTGCGGCGCGAGAGCGCTCGGCAGACGGGAGGGACAAGAAACACGCCCACTCTCACTCTCACTCTCAGCCCCGCTCCCACACCCGCCACGAGTCACTGACTGTGGAGTCGGATGCGCCGCGCAAGAGCGCTCTCAAGCGCAGCTCGTCGC
The DNA here is from genome assembly GCA_026120015.1 of Dendrostoma leiphaemia. NCBI lineage: Eukaryota > Fungi > Ascomycota > Sordariomycetes > Diaporthales > Erythrogloeaceae > Dendrostoma > Dendrostoma leiphaemia. Next base: position 58,689 of record JALRMF010000237.1, read on the forward strand.
CCCAGCCGCCCGTGGCCAAGATGTCCTCGCTATCAGTCAACACGGCCTACAACGCGGGCAGCCTCGCGGCCGCGCCGCCGTCGCCTCTCCTCGAGTCGTACCACGGCACGTACCAGGACATGTCACCCATGCCATCGCCGCTGCTCCTCCCCACCCCCACCCACCGCGACTCCAACGTTCAGATCGCGGACGTCTCGCCCCTGGACTCGGACGACGAGAGCGGCGGGAAGAGGCGCCACCGGCGGGCGCGGTTCGCCGACCCGGAGGACGACGCGCAGCGGCTCGCGGACGCCCTGAAGGGCCACAAGGCGCCCAGGACGGAGCCCCTGGTCGAGATCCTCCCGGGCCTCACGCACGAGCAGGTGATGGACATCCGGGCCGAGTACAAGCGCCTCGTCAAGACCGGCCCGGAGAAGAAGGGCGTCAACGTCGCCAAGCACATCCGCGTCCGGCTCAAGGACGAGGAGCCCTCGCTCATGAAGGCGTGCTACGCGACCGCGCTGGGCCGGTGGGAGAGCGAGGCCTACTGGTCGAGCTTCTGGTACCAGGGCGACAAGACCCGCCGGGAGCTCCTCATCGAGAGCCTGATGGGCCGGACGAATGACGAGATCCACCAGATCAAGGAGTCCTTCAACGACAAGACGTACGACAACAGCCTGACGAGGTGCATGAAGCACGAGCTAAAGGAAGACAAGTTCAAGAAGGCTGTGCTGCTCGTACTGGAGGAGAAGCGCATGGAGGACGAGGACCACCATGGCCGCGCACTGCCGATCGATGAGTACCTTGTGGAGGACGACGTCGACGACCTGCGAAAAGCGGTCAAGGCCGAGAAGGGCGGGGAGTCATCGATGATCAATATCGTGGTCAAGAGGAGTGACAGTCACTTGAGGGAGGTCTTGAGGGTGTACAGTGACAAGTATCGGTCAAATTTTGCAAGAGACGCCCTACGGAAGAGCGGAAATCTTGTGGTAAGTTCGGCAGTTCCCAGTGCAGATCCCCCACCCGATCTTTTGCTGACACCGTGCTAGGGCGAGCTGTTGGCACATATCCTCAACGGCGTGATCAACAAGCCCGTTCGCGACGCGCTGTTGGTACACCACGCACTCACAGCCTCCAAAAAGGACGCACTCCGTCGAGAACTATTGACCTCGAGGCTGGTGCGGTATCACTGGGATGGACCTCACATGATCGCGGTGAAGAAGGACTACCAGGAGAGATATGGCAAGGACATGATGGAGGCGGTCACGGATGGGACCTCAGGCGAATGGGGTCACTTCTGCCGCGAGTTGTGTATCACTCGGATTCCCGACAAGGTGAACGAGTTCCATGTCGAGAGGTGAGACTACCTGGATGCACCCAGGCAGGTGGGCATGAATTATGAAACGCAAGACTTTCCCCACGGGTGGCAAACTCTAATTGCGCTATATGCTGACGACTGAAATCTTTTTTATGTGCTATGAAAGAACCCAAGACGAGCAGCCCGTTGAGAGCACCCGAGTGTGGCCGTCGATAGATATCAGAGTCCATACAAGAAAGCAGACGCATACAGGCTAGCAGACGAATTTGGAAAATGTTGATGTATCGAGGCGCATTGCTCAATCCCCTGCTGCCACCGCGACCAGGTAATCAGTGGGTATCTAGGTAGGAGAAGACATAGTAGTCTGGGTCACTCAACGAGTAGACCGTCTGGTGAAGAAAAAGACACAGTTTCTTCTATTGTACACACCTCTTCGCTATCAAGTAAACGCCAGCACACAAGAGCGTTATCACTGCCTGCACCCCGGCACTGTTTTCAGTGGCGAAGTTTGTTGGGAGAGGATTTCAAGCGGTAAAAAGTGGTGCGTGCCTCCTGGCTCTCTGCTCCTGGCATTCGTTCCCGGACGTCTTGATCACCTCACCGGCTACAACTGAGCATCGTTTCAAAGTTCCACTTGTATTCTGGTACTGGAGTCCCGACCAATGCCTTTCACGCAACATGTGAAGTTTCTGTGGGAGTTCTAAGCTTTCATACCATCAGCTGTAGAACATAGAATAGAAATCCATCCTCATTCATTTCCGTCATCTCGATCTATCCGGTCACCCATACAACGACGCCAAATGGGACCGTGACGACAAGCGTCACACCTGCGAACACGCTGAACCCATTCGGAACACTGGCGGTAACCTTGCCCAGGACGACGCCGATCAACGCGGATAATACAAGCCACAAAACGACGACCTCGAGCATAGCAGTCTTCCTGAGCTGGTGTGGAACGACAAGCACTCGACCGCCCGGTGAGCCTGTGATCAGGCTGGGGTATTCAGTGGCGAAGTCATCTCCAGACCCCATCACTTCGTGGTCTCTCAGCAGGGCCGAGAGCTCTGGACGGGTCTCGCGGTTCAAGTCAGACGAGACGACCCTCCGCGCTTGATAGCGGGGCTCTATATCATCCAAACAGGTCTGAAGATATTATGGTCAGGAGGGAAGGGGAGAATTCCGGGATCAGTACCCTAGGGTAAGGTGAAATACGGCACATACTGTTGAGATCGTCGCAATTTCGACGACCGGCTCCCGGAACTCAGTGAGCAAGAAGAGGTGTAATTTTTTCTTGGCAATGTGAGAATGCCAGATGTGTTTCAAATGATCAACCGCGTTTCGCTTCGATTGCAAGGCGCGGACTTGGGGCGTTGGAAACCAATAGTACCGTTCGTGGTCTTGGTATGCAATGCGGATATGATAAACTGGTCGGCTTTGATGTGCTGGGCGGGGCCAGAAGGAATGAGCTACTTGAGGACAAACCGGTGAAGATCTCGACTCATTTCTTGGACAGTTCATTAGAAGTGATACCTAGGTAATTAGGTACCTGAGGAGTCCTCAAATGCTGGTGAAGGACTGTATGCTGTTCAGAAGGCCTGCTTGTGTGACCAAGCTGATACCATTGACATACCGAGAAGAGCAGAAAGTTTAGATGAAGGTGATGTAAAACGTCTGGTGTGATGGTATGATACAGAGGGCGAGTGAATCCCAATAGACTTATAGCTATAGATTCAGCACGAAATGGATCAGGAAAAACAATGTCTGCCTTATATATTTAAATAAGCAAGCCTGGGCAATGCGGAAAGTCAAAAGGTTGAAAACCCGGCGTTGGGTACATATCAAGTTCCGCGCGAATGCGGCAGTCCTGGCGGCAGGAGAATTATCGGTAGGCTCGGGCAACTCAGGATAGCAGCGGTCGTGGGCCTGGTTCCTCGAAGACTCGCTGCTATGGTTTTGACCGATCCGAATCTGCTATCACTGCGTAACTAGCTGCAAGGCTTTTCCACGTTGAACAGCGGGGACTCAGACCACGAATCGCAGCCTTGGGCATATTATACAAGACGTCGCAGCGACCGTCCGATGAAGGTGCGGCAGCGGATGTCAACTCTTCCAAGCCCGGATCATCGCAGCTATGAACCAGCCAAGTGTGGCTCGCTGGTGGTCGTGGCCAGCCAAGCCATGTCAACAAATGCGCAGCATCTGTGCTTAGGTAGCCGCAACGAGTCGAAAGTCTTGAGCAGGCTGGGGCCAACATGGGTCCCAAGGTCGCAATCATCGCAGCGATGGGGAGTCCGAGGTGGGTGTCATGCAGGCTGACATGCCCATGTACGCAACAAAGCATCGAAGCGACATTATAGGCTGTTTGCTGGCTTCGGTAAGACATCCCAGTCGCTTTCTCAATTTTCATCGCTGCGATGATTCTGCGCGTGCTCAAGGCGATTTGAATACTAATAGTGGGTGACGCCGTGCCAGGAAAGTTGTTTAACCCCACGCCTTTAGACTCGTTTCTTCTTCTTGAGTCTGCCTTCATCAACTCCTACTCAGATTACAAGATTACCATGTCCCTTCTATCATTACCTGGAGACAGTGAGGAGCAGCAGTGCTTGATGTCAAGCACGCCCAGCAGAAAACGCAAAAGACCGATTGCCACTACGGCGGAAATTCGGCCCAAGCTCAGATGTCCTTTCAACGTATTGTATCGGAACAACATCGCCCTTATGTCTGAGGAATCGACCTTCTCCAATATACACAAGTTGAAGTAAGGTCAACATTGAATTCTATTCTCGGACAAACATACTGATATACACTGTGAAATACGTAGCGAACACCTTGAAAGGTACCATTCTCCACACTACTGGTGCCTTGTCTGCAAGACACCATTTGATATCACGTCGAGAAAGAACCTAGAAAGTCTCAAGCGTGCTCATGAGGATTCCGCTTCATGTCGTCCGGCTCCCTGGCCAGAAGAGCTTGGAGATTGGGCCCGGAGGACGTTGATGACTACAGAACAATACGATGCTTGGAAGACTTGGGACGCTCGGAAGACCCGTGAGATAATGCCTCGCAAAGTCGGACTCCAGTCCAGCACAGAAGCTCTGGAACTATGGAGATGGAGATGAATCTATCACAGCATATTCGCGGAAGAGCTTGATGACGCTTCTGCCAGCGCTTGTGAGTCTTGATGCTGTGGGCCCCCTGTCTTACTCTTCCGCCTGGAAAGACATGCGGCTTTCACCTCAGAATGTTACGGGCTTTGTCCCAAGGTTTGCTCCTACAGTCCTACCTGTGTACGACTAACGTCTATGTTTAGACTACCACATGAATGATTCGTCTGCAAAATCCGGGGGCCGGAATATTTGTCCATGCAAACGACCCAGGACGAAGAACACGGCACCTTTGGCACAAGTTGCCTCCAATGATCGTTTAGACACGACGAAAAGCACAAAAGTCGCAGCACGTCTTACCCTCAATGCTCGCTCAAAAACGACAGATAAGGTTGCCATCCGATGGCGGGTGAAATTCATCTGCTGCCGAGAGAAAATTGACGGGTCAGAACGTTTCTTCATTCACCGTCAACGTGTGCATCTGCCCTTCGATCTACACGCAAATCCTACAGCAGCAATTGAAGGCTTGAATACCAAGTTCGAATTTGCTTGGCCTTCGTTTTTGAAGCCCCCGAACGAAGATATGACAATCCTCGTACGTATTCTCCGGAATGGTGCGCTCTTCTCACCCACGAATTAAACCATGTTGATGCTCGTTAGAATGCCTATTTGTGGAATAGTGATCCACTCTTGAGAGGGATGTCTGCAATGGGCGGAAGGATATGATTGAGGTGGTGCTAGCGCAGTGCATTCCCTGCCCTCATCCGTCACTTGGTCAATATCACTGGGGCACGCCATGTTTGCTCCGTGCCCAAGAGGAGTCTCAAGAATAGTGTGGTAGGAAGTCTGAGTGACGAGAGGTCACGTGATCACCTTTAAATTCACAATACCAGTACGGGCTAGTTCGGAACAACCCGCAGCCTCCTTTCACATGGATAGCAGCGCTTTGCAATTTGAGCCTTGCCATATTTCTCCTCTGCTCCCTCAGACCAACTATTTTAAATACACTAAACTGATCCCCCGGTACGCCCCCACAGATACATATAGCTACTCTGCATTTGTTTGCCATTCAGATTCACAACAACATGTCTCAAGGCCACTCAACACGCAAGCATTTCATAACGCAAAGATGTGGCTTGTTCGGCTATAAGAAAGTACTGAAGGCCCTCGGCGGCACAGAGAAGCAATGCCCCATGCTGGAGAAGACGAACATGGACATAGGATGTCCTTGGTGGTCACGAGCTATGAGAAATAGGGGCGAAGGCCTCTTGTGAAGTCTCATGGTTGCCCAATTTCGAGAGACGTGTTGATGAATAATTACGTACTTGTCATCTGTCAGCCTCTCGTTTCCGCCAGACACCATATGCTACGACTGCACCCCAGCAGCTGCCAACAACGCCTGCCCCGCCCTCACGTTCGCCATCTGATACGCCTTGCTCTCGGGCGGGAACGTCCCGTTGGCCGCCCACAGATCCAGCAGCGGCTGCATGGGCTCGAGCTCGTGCGGCTTGAGCAGGTCCAGGGTCGTCGCCGTCAGGATGAAGTGGCTGAAGCAGCTGTTGAGCTGCTTCTCGAGGTTGAGGTGGTAGAAGGGGTCCACAAAGTGCGCGTGGTACAGGTGCGCGTAGACGCGGAACATCTGCAGGAAGATGGTCTGGCAGATGGAGCCGAACTCCTTGGGGAAGCCGCTCCGGGCGCCGAGCCACTCGTCCGGGGCGGCGGCGGCGGCGGCGGCGCCCCCCGGGGAGGTGAAGGCTGGGTTCTGCGCGTAGGAGACGCCCGCGGGGTCGGTGGGGAAGATGCGCGTGTCGTCCGTCTTGCCCGAGACCCAGCGCTGCATGAGGGTGATGTACTCGTAGGCGGGCAGCTCGCAGGGCTCGTAGCGGTTGTTGAGCCACGTGTAGGAGTGATTTCTAGATTCAACGTGTGTAAGGGTCGGGGTACGAGGAAGCGGTCTGGGCAGGGCGGAGTCGTTGGTTAGAAGCACTCACGGGCCAGCTCTCATCTTGGGACACGTCGTGGGGTTGCAGATGCTCGTGCCGGAGTCCTCCTTCTCGTAGATGACCCGCACAAAGTGCCATAGGTTCCGGTAGTGCTCGACGACCTGGTGAGCTATCCACTCGCCGTGTTCGACCGTCTTTGGCCGCGCGATGAGTGTCATGAAGTTGCCCTTCACGATATGCTTGGCGTATGCTGGGTTCACCCACGCTGGTAGAGGTCGTGGCAGGTGATATGAGCTGAGAAGCTCATCTTGATTGGAGGCCATGATGACCGCGGCTGCCACGCTCGACACTGGGGGTGGATTAGGCGGTAGAATGAGCCGTCAAGGGTGGTTCAGGACCAGGGCCCTATACAAGGCACCTGCTGATCTTATGGCTCTGTTTCTGCTCCTCTTGACGATGTTGTCGACCTGGCATCAAAACGTCAGCCACATCATCACGAGGAACGAGAGGAGCGAAAGGAGACACTCCCGGCGCAGAAGTGCCGACTGAGACTGAGACAGGCCTCAGCCTCGCATCTCATCTCAACGAGAATGCCCAGCCTGTCAAACTGCCGCCGATGAGAACTTTCGCCTCGCTTCAGCTTTCGGAGACTGGGCAGAGCAGAGAAAAAGATGGGATGGGTGGCCACTGCCAGTCCCCATCAGGGATAGACGTCTCCCAATCAGGAATGTGGAGGAACAAGCTCCAGAGGGGAACAATTGTCATCCATGTCTCACGACCTCCTATTCGCAGCCCATATTGATGAAGCAAGGACGAGACGAAGCCTGGGCGTAAACTCAACGCAAGGGAGAAGATGAAGACTCACCACGCCGTGAAGAGTCCCAGTCGTTTTCTAGTGAGACCGGAAGAATGGGATGGAAAAGTCGTCGGCCTTGTTGGGCGATGTGTGACAGAGGAGGATATGAGATGAGGCTTGTTAGGATATAAGCATAAGGGGGGCGTGTCCGTGGACAGATCTCGAGACGAGTCGGATAGACGGACCCGTCCCATGGTCGGTGATCATCAATGCCTTTGCGCCTTAGGGTTGCAGCGGCCCCCCCCCCGTAGCGGCTGGTGTGTGGGCGACAGGGATGCGTCCCCATCTTTCACCCTCCCCTGGCTTGACCGCTAGGCGCACCGAACCGAGCCGCTGCCGCGTTCTTAGCGCTACGTTGCCACAACACTCAGTATCGACAGCGCTTGAAAACAGTGGCACGACCACCACCTGTTCAAACATTGCTATGGCTGTAGGACCTGCTTATGCTTGAAATCGAGAACACAGCCTGCGCCGGTGTCTGCCATCGCTGTGTCAGGACACCGGTGTGATGAATCCTACGACAGAAAATAGAGGTGCCGTTGAAAAATCAATTTGGGACCCATCAAACATGGCTCAACTTCACAGAGGCTGGAGATAAAATTGTAAGTGTTGGTACCGTGAGCGGGTGAGGGCAGCTTGTACTGTCATGACCAGGCATATACTGTCACATCTGGCAGAGAGTTAATAAATCAGGGGCTAAATTTCGCCTGACCGTCTGGCACAGAGCTTGGGAAAATGCGCGGGGTGAAGGGGGCCGTGGTGTTGGGGAAAGAATGGTCTGCTGCCTGGTCCGTAGCTGCAGTGGCCCCTTATAAATTGTTTGAACGTGATAGAAAGTAATCGTCGACAGTGCAGCTGGTTATGGCGTTCGACCTTAAACTGTGCGATGACTTGACGTCCCCCGGGAAAGTGTTGGCGCGTACGAGGGTGGCGAGGGGAGGACGCTGGCTTGACGCCTAGCACCGAAGGTGCGTCTGTTCAAGTCCGGTGTACGCATTTTGTTGTTGGACTTTTGGGCCTCTTTTTTTCCTCTTCCACTTCCGGCCAAGCCACAGTCGATGGACGCGCTGTCCAGACGAAGCAGCGATCCTGACCACAAGCTGACGGCTTGCAAGAATATATTTGTTCCAGGCGTAGAAGCGCGCAGACGATTACCCATTTGATTTGATCGTCACTCAGAATGGGCAATGGGGCCTCAATCGCCATCGGGCTCCGGGGATTCTTCGTTATGCCAATTTTGAGATATTATTTCTGACCATATTTTGCAAATAACCAAGGATGTCCCAGGGACATGCCATATCCTCGTCCCCATAGCAGAGGCCTTCCCCGAGCTCTTGCAATGGCAGACCACCTATGCTGGAGGCACCGGCGCGGCAGCCTCTGTCCCGGTAGCCATCTTCTGACTACCTGGCGGAGTTGGGAGGAACATCGGCAGATATGTCACGACCAGAGACATGAGCGCCATGCCGACGGAGAAGTACCCTGGTGTGCTGGCGTTCGTCTTGTTGTACTCGCTCTCACCCAGCCAATTTTGTATGCTGAATACCACGGCAGCCCTGTACCCGCCAAGCAACGTCAGCGGTAGTCTCATGTCTTCTCTCTAGCCCCTCTCTTGTTGCCTGCATGCACTCGGACGCCAAATCTTTGGGATGCCGTAGGAGGCGTGGGGCCCAAAGACGGCGTCTTGACGGCGCAGCGGCCCAGACGAGGGGGGATGGGGGGTCGCACCATCCTATGTAACGGTTGCGCATGAAGATCGCGGCCATCGGCAAGGTCTGGGACATGGTGGAGGACACGTCGGGGCCGTCGGTCTTGGCCATGGGCGCCTGGTAGGGGATTACTGTCGTGGTAGAACAAGATTAGCCCCCGGACTGCCTCTCCCTCGAGGGGGGTTCAGAGCTATCCTACCCAGGTCTGGCCTTCGGAGGTCCTTCTTGGACGCCATTGGGCTATTTGAGAGAAGAAGGTTAGAAGAACAGTGGTGGCAGGTTGGCAGGTAGTTGAGGACCGGAGATCACTATCGCAATCGTTGGTGATGTTGTTGAGTGGTCGTCAAGACAAAGTTGCCGGCCGCCGCCTGGACCTCGGGCGCAGAGGGTCGTGGCACAGAAGCAGGGTATCCCTGTCTGGGAGTACCCAGGTCCTCCAGCGTACTCGGTATTTACGACCTCAACCTTCCAAGGTTGCGCAGAGCAGGCTCACACACTCCCCATCGTGTAGGCACCTTTTCGGAGCACACGTGTCACAGACCCCTCCATTGTTCATGATCCAACACCTCAAATTGGTTGCCTGGGCTTCTTAGCAGATGGATCTGCAACGTTGAATTCTTGAGATCGTTTTCCAGGAGCAAACATCATGGGCATCTCCTGGGTCAATACCCGGAAAGTGACCAGGTTGCATGGTCGGCCTGCAGCTGGCACTCTCATGCGAATCGCACCGGGAAAAGGAAGGCGAAACAGCTGGTTGATCGATCACCACAAGTCTGACATTACATATTACTAATAACTTGATCACCGCTCGTCTCAAGATACAAGCTCCGGCTTTCCCTGCCCGCCCCCCGGCACCGTCGAGTAGTCCTCCAAGGCCAAGCTCTCACGGCCCTGTGAGTCCGACACGGTGTCGACGTATTCACTCTGCGATGCCATGGCTTTGGAGCCGAAATGGTCCTGACTACCCGCCTCGAGCCTGGTGAAGTCCGTGACACGAAACGGATCCGGCGCCTTCTCGAACCTCTTCCTCACGGACAAGATGCCGTGGCGGCGCGGGGTGCTGGACGAGGGCGCGCTCGACGCCTTCGTCCGGTCCTTGACGACCCGGATCACCAGCGACGCCACGACCGGTGCACACCCCACGATGACGGCGACGACCTGCTCCGCAACGGCCAGGATGGCCACGACCATGTAGATGACCGTCTTGTTCCCGCTCGCGGCCTCCGGGATCTGGTATGCCAGCCTCGCGACGCTCGCGAGCGGCGCAAGCGAACCGAAGGCGAAGAGCGCCCACATGGCCCACCGCTTCCGCGAGCTCATCTGCAGCCTGTAGATCAGAGCCATGGGGACGATCAGGATCGCGACGTCGCTGATGATGTTGATGATGGACGACAGGACGAGCAGCAGCCACTGGTCGATGCAGGTCTCGCCAAAGGGCAGACCACGCGGTACGCACTGCAAGCAGACAACGAGGATGAGCGCCACGCTGTACAGGACGTTCATGCAGATGACGGCCTGGATCGCCCACCACGAGGAGGACCGGTGGACGCCTCGTGGGAAGAAAGACCGTAGGTACAGGAGCAGGACGGAGACCCGAGCGAAGAGGATCGCGACACGTGCGGACATCTCCAGGGCCTTCCAGGCCACCGCGAAGACCTTCAGATCGGCTTCCGGCACGTCATCGTCTGTGAAAGCGGATGTCAGTCAGCAGCACAAGTCGGCGCCGAACAGAGTGGTCGCCTATCGTGGACCCACAGTTGACACCTCCACCGTGGCGCATCACGATCAGCACACTAGTGATTTCCGCGACCGTCGTCACGAATGCGACGACGCTGGTCCCTGGAGTTGAAGGAGCTCGTCAGCGACAAAGAGCGTTAGGAGCGAGAAGCCGTCTCGGTCGCTTACAGTCGTCCCACCAGGTCTTCCTGTGGACAGCAAGCCTTGTATACATCCGGACCGAGGTCACAGAAAAGCAAAGCGTCAAGAAGAGAACCATCAGCGCCAGAATAAGCCCGGCAGGGACGGGTGCATGGGCCTTGGCCGAAGCACTGATGAGGTCACTCTGCAATGCCATACTGCTGATGCCCGCGCGAAGGCCAGTCGTTTGGTTATGTTGAGGACAAACTTCAACGTTCAAGTGGAATGCATTCTTTAGGGATGGAGGTCCTTTGAATCCGAGGACGATACAGGGCGGTAGATGTTCAGCATATGGACGGTATCACAAGAAACGGCCCCTTGCGGTCAACATGACGATGATCAGGTGTTCTTGGGGTGAGTCGCAGTGCGGCCTCGTTGAGGTGGGTAGTAGTATTGGTCGGCCCAAGGGGACCCGATAGGCACACAGCACACACCAGACTGCGGAGAGGATGGTTGCGCTGCAGCATCTGCATGTTGTGTTGCCCAACTCCAGGCTTTTCAGCTGTCCTTGGCGGCGGTTACTGTGAAGAAGAAGGGCCGGACTACACGCGAAGGGCATCTATTGAGTCGACAGCCTGCCTCGTCCTGCTCTGACGGGGCGATGCTTCTCTGCACGCTGCTAACTCGAAGTTGTGCATATCATCAAAGGGCGCATCAATATGTATGTACACCTTCGGGGCTGTGTGTCACTTCTCCACCGTCCCAGTCCCCCTCTCCGGGCAACGGCAGGGGCTCATCAGGCCATCGTCTGTGTTCGTGCAGCGCGTCGGATCAGAAGCAACTTCACTCTTTATCCCGGCATCCAGTCGCATAAGTATGCACGCAGCCACGAGCGCATATGCAGTGCCGATTTCGTAATGCGCTGCGCAGCCCTGCTGATGGTGTTGGATTTCCTGTTGCCATCTTCGTAATCGTGTCCCTAAGCGCCTCGGTGGTCCTTCGATGGGACGGACCGGGGGAATAAGTCAATTACTGTACGGGTCTTCTTGACTCTGGCGAGCATCATCATGCTGGATGTACTAAGCCGCACCTCCGAAGCTCACACGGGTTCTACTTAGCACATCAGTGACACTATGTCGTGGTACCGGCAGTGTTCGATAGGTGTGGTCGCAGCCCACGCATTGGATGAACCCTCCCGATGTCTAGGTATCTCCTACCCCTGCCCTTCAACTCAGCTGAGCTCGCGGATATTACATTCCACTGAGAAGAGGGGTTGTACTTGCGTGGTGGGGGCAGCAAGCCTCGCAGACTGGGATGCTCATAAGGGCGAGAAAATGGCAGTCCATCATTTGCCAAGCAACCTGCAAGCCATCTGCAATTCCACACCCCGTTCGGCGAGACGCATGCGCCTGCATAGTTCGGGTCAATAGAAGGGAGAAGCTGAAGATCAGTTCCACTGCCCACTGCAACAATAGTCGACCGATGCGGTGTAGAGGGCGTCTCGGGCGTGGCTGACAGCTCCGAACGCGGGCTCGTCTGGCAAACTCACACGCCTTACCTAGTCACTGCATCCCCCACGCTCACCTCACAGGCACCTACAAACAACGATTCGTTTCCGTACAAATGGGAGCCTGACTTCTTCCCCAAGGCTCCTCGCAGTATTCGGCATGTCATTTTGAGACATCAATCATATGCGGTGTAACGGATCCTGCTTCTACACTTCTTCTGTCAATCAAAAATCGCCCGTCGTTCTCGGCCAGCCCTTGTTACTTGTGCGCACTGATCGACGCTCGGCTCTACGTCCAATAGACGCACACGGCCGCCCAAGTACACACTCATCAGAGATGCGTAGCCCTCTCCTTCCGGCTCTCCTCCTCCTTGCCTTTGCAGGGAGGGGGGTGCGGTCTCTCTCCCTCAACGTCTCGGCCATTGGTGCCTCGAACAATGCGTCGACGCTGGAGTGCTGGCAGATGGACACCCCCTTCTCGATCTCGAACACCTCGGGGACGGCAGGCAGCGCCTCGCTGAGCCTGGGTGATGTGTAAGTTTCTTTCTTTTCTTATCTTATCGAATGACTTCCCGACGGTTCTTCTGTCTGCCCCCTGTGGCCCTCGGAGGTTTGCATATGCACCGCGAGCTTCTGCAAAGAAGCCCCGTGGGTTGGCCCTGCAGATGCCCGCGTCGTATTCCTCGTCCCTCTCGCAAGCACTTCCCGATTTCTCGACGTCACGAGAACGTGTTTTCGGTGCTGTCTACGTGGCATGTACCTTTGCGTAACCTACCAGCAGAGAGAACCAAATGCTGACCCATAGCGCAGGTCGAACCTGACATACGGGGTGATTCCTGCAGCCTTCGACGGCGGCCTTCACAACGCACCCCACGCACAGTAAGGAAACATCAAGTTCCCTGGCCCAATCCAGTGAAGGGATTCAATGTGTCTTCAGATCACTGACTGCTTATCAAAGATGGGTCATCTTCCTCTCCGGACTGGCATTGGTCACCCTGCCCACCAACACCAGTGAAGCTGCCTACATTGCGGGTGGAGAGTTTGCAGTACTGTTTGCCGCGGACACCGCGGACGTGAGCGCCCAGGGCCACCGAACGCAGTATCCCGGCGAGACGGAGACGGTTGCGCTTCAGATGCCCGTGGCCGATGGGATCGTTCCGGAGCATCAAATACTGCACTCGGGTCCGTGTACAGCTGTGGACTTTGGGGGCTTGAGAGGTCTAGCGGAGGGAGGCTCTTAAAGAGGAACACTAGGGTCATATATTGTAACCAGGGGTAGAGCGCGATGATTTGCCACCGAAATTAACGTCGCTGCGAAGCGAAGGGCGGGTCTTGCAGAATCTAGAAATACAAGTGACTTTGCTGGAGCGGATGCGAGCTGGAGAAACATTTCGGGTGATCTGTACCGCGCCAAGTCTATGCCGGTATTGCCATACCGATAGGAAACCTCACCATACGACGACTATCCTCGAACTCGATCGCCTTGGTGGGGGCGTGAGCTTCAAAGTGTGGCGAGCAGGGCGAGGCGTTGGTCATAGAGAACGGTATATTGTATAAGTCTATTATATGAAAAAGATAAAGGAAAAACAAGCTCCTAAATAGTAGAGAGCTTTAGAATAGTAGGGCCCATAAAAACCCCTGCTTGCAACACACTCCCTAATTAAACAATAGTTTAATTATATTGTGCTTAATAGACAATAAAGCAGGAAAAACCACAAAAGAAATAGATAATAGCAATTGCTAAATAAACATTCTAAAGCCTTAGAGTGCTTGCTATATAAGCGCAGCCAATTTCAAGCCTTAGAGGTTATTTCTAAGCTTTTCCTAGACTAACTAAATAAAAAGTTTTACGCGCGCTATATCTATTAAATTATATTATATTATATACAATAGCCCGCTTATTTATCTGCGTCTCTGCCTGTAAAATATATACTATCCTGCTTTTATATTAATTATAATATTAACAAATAAGCAGGGCAACACTAAACCTGTCTATATCGCCAGCTTCTCTTTGCTAGTTTTTATACTCTACCTAGGCTGCTTACGCTTAGCCTAAGTTAAGCGCTTAAATAGCTAGTGCTTTAACATTAGCGCTAGCCGTAGCTAGCGCTATATGCGCTGTATATAAAGGCACTTTTGCATATAGCTTTTTATCTTATGCCGCACCTCTACCCTTGCCTACCTTAAGGCTAAGCGCTTTAACACTAAAAAGTTTATAAGTTTACTATTTTCTTCTTTTTTTATTAAGCATCTCTTGCTTTTTTTACTTTCTATATGCTATATGCTAATTAATTTAAGCAGCGCTTACGCTGCTTTTAAACTATCTTTAAATAAATAGTTTACGCTGTTTGCTTTGCTAGTAAGTTTAATAAAGATAATAATAATAACAATAATAAAAATAAGGATAAAGAGAAAAAGAAAGAAAAAGAGGAGCAGGGGGGGGAAGAGAAGGAGCAAGAGAACAAAGATAAAGATAAAAATACTATAGCTTTGTATGCTAAGCGCATTAAAAAGGTTAAAGAGGGCTTAAGTGCCCTTATTAACCTGCTTTTTTCTTAGTTTAATAAGTAAGAGAGATAGGCTTAGGAATCTTAAAATTACTTTAAAGCCTTTAAGCCTTTAATAAAATCTATTTTCCTATGCTTTTTTATAATAAGCTATATATATTTTATAAGTTTAATAGTGCTTAAAAGTGCTTAAACTTTTGCTTTAAAAGATTTTTAATAAGCTTATTTACTAGTATACTTTAAGCTAGCATATAAAGCATTTAAAATATATTTTTTCTCTGCTTTTAGTGCAGTTATATATTTTATATATTAATGTGCCAAAGTATAATATTAATTTTAATGCTCTCTCTAATAATTATCCTAATATTTTATAGGTTATCCTTATATATTTTCCAGGTATTACTTTTTAGATTTAGCTTGATTTGTTTAAAAAAGGGCTGTAAAAATATAACTTTTTTAGCAATATGCTTAACTTTAAGCAACTCTGCGTTTATAAAGAAAATTATAATAGTTTTTTAATGCATAGTTTTTTAATAAATCAAGCTTTTATAAAGTATGATTATTAATTATATAGCTTTGAAAAGAGCGCTAGGTTTTTAAGTTATTTGCAAAAAAAGCGTTAAATAATATAAGGAGTATTTAAGCTTTAGAGTTTAGCTAGTATTAATAATAAATAGCAAGTATTAAAGTATTAAAGAAGTATTAAATGTATTAATTAATAATATTTAAGTGCTTTAAACTAGGATTTGTAAAAAATTAAAAGAGTTAAATAATAGTAAAAGCAACGTCTGCCTAGATTATAATTTTAAAATAAAACACTAAACTAACCTTCTCTTAATACTCCTTTACTTTTACCTTAAAAGCCTGCTGCTTATTTTTAATAAAAGCGATCTATAAGAGTGGGATAAAAGGTGATATGCTATTATTAAGCTTAAAATATTTAGCAACTTTTTTAATATATATATTATATATTAAAAAAAGCTTTTTTAACACTTAGTCTCTAATAATATAGATTTTTAAATATTATTCTACTGCTTTTTAAACCTTAATTTTATATGCCTTGCAGATTTTATTAATAATTTAATAAGCAGTAAATATATAGCTTTTATAATAAAGCATTAAAAAGTGGTTTATATAAAAGATAATTATAATAGTCTAGTGCTTGTTTTAAAACAAACAATGCTTTTCCTTGCATTTTTCCATTTTTAGTCTTTTTAAAATGCTTAAAAACTCTTTATACTAAAGCAAAGAAGCATTTTAGAGACTATATAGAGCATTATATAGCTTTATACATTTTTCCAGCTTTTTAAACCTATTTAGCAATTTATAAAAAATAAGTTTCTTATGTAAAAAAACATTAAAAAATGCATTAACTATATTAAACTATTTAATTTCTAAGTCTTTATAAGCAGCTAAAGCTATAGTAATTTAAAAGAAGCATATTGCTAATATTATTATATATATATTTTATAGCGCATTTTAAGGCTAAAGGTTTTTTTAAATATAAATTTAAGCTTTTGCCTGCTTAAGAAATCTATCTTAATTAGGCTTATAGGTAAAAACCTACTTTAAAGGGAGCAAAGGACTGTTAATAATTATACGATTAACTTTCTGCTAAGTTCCCTTTTAAAAAAGTATTTATAGCTTGTTTTACGCCGCCTTTTAAAATAAATTTGCTATTAAATGTTTTTCCAGCTTTTTTTAAAACTTTAGTAGTAGCTAGAAAAGCTTACTTATATAAGTTTTTTATTTTAGCTAAGGCTTAGCTTTAGTTTTCTGCTCTTTTTTGCTTTAAAGCATTATATTAAATATAGCGTAAAGTGTTAAAAACGGCTAATCTCTCTTTTTTAACACTCTTTGTTAATTAGGCAAAAAAGCAAAGAAGGCAGATAGCTAATAAAAGTTTATTTTTTGCTTGCTTAGCAAAAAAAATACAAAGTTTATATTACTTTTTTTCGCCAACTTTTCTTGCAGCTAGTAGCTTTTTTAGATTAAAGAGGCATTAATCTCTAATTCTAAAGCTAAAAAGTGCTAAAATAGCTTTGCTTCTAATAGTAGCAATAAATTAGTTTATATTATTATAATATTGCTTTAGCTCTTTTATTTAAAAAATAAAGTGTATATTATTAATTATTACTTATATCTAAAACTTTATATGCTTTAAAAAACCTTTAAACTCTTTAAAATAAGGTTTGCTTTGCTTAAGGCAGGTTTTTAACTTTTTAATATATATACTAATAAGTTTACCCTACTTTTAAAATCTTTTAGTTAAGTATTCTAGGCTAGGTCCTGCTTTTAAAAGACTTTTTAAAAAAATTTAAGGCTAAAAGGGCTATTTTTTATAGCTTTTTTTCTTTAGCAGCTTATTATTAGTACTTTAACTCTATTTTTAAATTAGTAATTAAAAAGGTTTTTAGCTTTGTTAAAGCTAGTAAGGTTATTCTAAGGTTTATTTTAGCAAGACTAAGCACTTTTAGCAAGTAGATTATATTTAAAAGCCTTTTTTTTATAGCTTAGAGCCTGTTTCTTAGCCGGCAGAAACGCCCGGCACGGCAGAATTTCGCTTCTGCCGTCCCCTCTGCCGAGGTGCGTTTCTTTTCAGAGTACCTCCAGCATCGCAGAAAACAGGCTCTGCCGTGCCCAAAATGGGGACGGCAGAAGTATCTCTACATTTTGATTATCTAGCCAATGGTCGTTTGCGATTTGCTATCTTATTCTGCCGTACGTTTTAAACCTTATTTTCCACGGCAGAATTGCAAAGGGTAGCATCGCCACTCTTTTTTTAGTATAATAGTATAATAAAAGGTTAAATATTATAACTTAATATGCTTATTTAATTTTAAGCGTATA